>QAOA01001011.1:61934-89570 GCA_003255065.1 Cercis canadensis | reverse complement strand
AATAGAGGGTGGGTGAGTGAATACAATCAAGATCGAAAGAGAAAATTGCACTGTTAAAAATTAGTGAAACAATCTCTAATTGAAATTCTAATATATTTGCAATGTGAATAGTGATCTCAAATGTTGGTAATTTCTTATTCAAATTCTTCTTTTCTTTGTTTTGTTTTCTATGTAGAAATTTATGAGAAGTTAGATTCCTAGAAAAACAATTTTGTTGCAAAAGCTTTATGTTTATTTTACCTACTTTTATTTATTTATTTTTTACCAGTAGGCTAACTGCTTGCATCTTACGGACCTAGGTTGATGAAGCTTTTTTTTTTTTCTTTTTTTCTTTTGCTAATATATAGTTCATGAAGTCATTTTAAATTAAAATGACTTAGATATTTAGAATTGCTTAGCTTTCCCTTTGAACTAGTGAATATGTTAGTGCAATTCTACTTGGACTTAGGTTGGTCACACGTTTTAGTTCTTGTATTAATAAAATTAGAACATAAAAGCTAATTTACTAGTTATATTAGTAAGCATATGGCAAAACATAGTAGTCATGGAAAAATATGATTATGTCTTAGTGGATGCTGCCTTAGTGTAAGGACATCATATAGAGAATGTTATAGTCAAAAGAACGCAGAGGTTGAAGCAATGAACAAATATACATAAGTCCAGGGGCTTAGTCAAAAAATTCTATCCTATACACCATAATACGCTTTAGGTTGAAGCTCACTAGTAGTAAAAGGATCATAATCATGCTAAAAGAATGGTCCAACAAGATATGAGCAGATTATTCATTAAACTAGCTTCTTCATTATGCCCCTTGGGGTTGGTCTAGCGGTAGGAAGCTTGCTGATCTGCTGTGGGATTTCGTGTTTGAGCTCCATCAAGTGCACTTCCCCAAGCGCCCTTGCATTCATGTGGATTGGGACAAAGTGTGTGGAGTTTCTTCGCGGGGCCTATAGCTAAATGCTGGTATGCCTTGCCACTACCAAGGGTGCCACATGCCATGATGATCTGGGTTAAGTGGACAAGGCCAATGAAGCCAACCATGAGACCCCTTTTCTCACTAGCGAAAAATAAAAATAGCTGCTTCATTATGTTCTGTTATGCACAATAGAAAGTAATGCATAATAGATAAACTGAGTTCCATCCAGATGCTCACTATAGCAGGATGAATGTTGTATTCCTTAAGAGCTACCTGAAAACACATGTAACAATTCTGTATTGTAGTAGTAGCTCTACAAAAAGAGATCTGTAAATCCAATTCTCAACCAATTTAGCTGCCTTCTTCTTTTCAATACAGAACAAATACCATTGTTCATATTTTACAATTTTTACGAAGTAGGTATGCCTAATCGTTAAAACACTCAAGCCAGAAAAAAGCAATGGTACAGATTCCAAAAGGAAAAAATGACAGTTACTTCAGAAACAATAAATCAAGAAACACTGCAAAAGCTCCATATCATGAAGTTCAACTGTTTGTGCAGAAGCAAGTAGACACTCATGAGTTCATGATAATTGGTAAATGCATATACCATTTATTGCTGCCCCATTTGCTGATTCTCAAAACAATGACCATCTGTTTTTAAGTTCAAAACAAACAGAAAATTATGCTTTTCAAAAATTTTATGCAATTCTCTTATTGGACTGTGAAAGTTACCTACCCATAAATCTCGCTTTTTTCATCATCAACAAAAAAATAAATGTTCCATGGCAGTTAGACATATTTAATCCTATATTAATGCCTTGAGCAAAGGAGTACCATATCTTTCGTTAAGCTGTATGGCAATGGAATATATAACTTTGCCTACTAGTTCTCCATCGAACTTCAATAATGTTGAAATATTAACTCCCACAGATTTCTCATATCAAAACATCATATCTATCACAAACTACACTTTCACATTCTATTGAAAGTAAACAAAGATACAGTCTACAAACTACCAAGTAAATTGAATGAGACAGTGAAGCTCCAAAACGGAAGCATTTTGTTGGGTTTAACAGTGTTTACGAGAAGAATATCATGGTCCTAAACCAATGGTAGAGGATTAGTTATATTATTTTACATTTTGTTGGTGTCTAAGTTTAAGAATCTTATCATAAGAGGTTTATTACATTAGTTAGAGCCAGTCTTTTAAAGGTACAGGAACAGGAGTGCCAAAAGTGGCCAAAAATACAATTTGAAAGAAAGCGTTAAAAAAGGGGGGCAGAAACCATTAGAAGAAACAATTTTACAATAACCAAAACTAACATTGAATATGCTATGTAGCAACCAAAAATCCAAATCAAATAAGAGGATCAGATAAAATAAAATGCACAATTAAACAGAAAAAAGTCTTATATGATTAAACTAAGCATCCTCTACCTGCCTAAAGGAGAGAGACTACAAAAACCCACAGAAAAGTTCAATTAAAAGAAAACTGAGGAGTTGAACTTGGAATTATCTGGGAAACAGACAAGTTCAATTGTAAAAAGCCAGAGGATGCGAACTTGAAATTATCAGGGAAAATTATCAGAGAGAAGAATTAATAATCAAACTTTCAGACAAGAACATTAAGATTGAAAGCACTAACAATAAGCAGTGACTGTCAAAATTAGGAGGTAAAGCAAACATCAAACCAAATTATAATTTAAGAACATGAATCATACTCAAAGATTATTTTCAGATAATGCAAACACCAAAGGTCATCTAAGAGAGGGAAATCAAAGATTCAAGAAGTTGTAATCATACTCAGAGAAGAAAATTAGGCCAGCCTTAGATCCTTGAAACGAGGTAAAAGAGGCAGAGGGAGAGAGGGAGGGGAGGGAGAGAGAGAGAGAGAGAGAGAGAGAGCTCGATTCACCTTGATAAGCATACTTTGTTGCATCAAAGATTGAAGGGAACAAACGCAAAAGATAATTTATTGCATCTCTGAAGTCTGAACTCTGTAGGAATTGAACAAAGAAATTAGAAGAAGGAAAGTGCATTAGGCAGTATTTGGGGTCAAAATTGTTGCAAAATGCGCATTGACATTTTGCCACTATGCCTAAAAGTTGGTCATACACTGATTACTGATTGCTGGAGTAGTAAAGAGTTTGGTAATGAATACCAAAAATTCGATCAGTATCATCTTTTAAGTGGGGAATGCATCTTGAATTATTTCAGTATAAAGAGACTTAAATAAATTATAGGAAAAAATTAAATCAGAGTATTGAAAAGTCTAAGTCACACACATTATCAGCAACATTATCCACTGAAGAGAAAGGATAAACAAGTGTGAACTGTTAGATGCACCTTTCAAGTTGTCCATCAAAACACTACTACCAAACTCAAAATACGTATAGGAAGGGGAGTGAAGAAAGAAAATCTATAAGGAACACTCGAAAACAGATTCCTGAAACCATTATGATACATCAACGATAGCCTTCTGAGATGCTTATTTATTTAGCAACAGAAAGTAAAAGGAACAATTCAGCCAGTTAGAACACCTAAGCAAGTTCTAGTGGCAAAGTAAAAATATGTCTCAACATTTTTCCTATCTATAAAAATTACAAATATATATATATATATAAAGAAGAATGAGAAGGGACTATTTTTTTGGTATAAAATTTTCGGCTTCATTTGTTGTGTGATAACAGGGATAACATAAAATATAAGAACAATTTGGAGCTCAATTTCTTGGCTACAATCCAAACTTCTGAAATACTAAACAGTCAGAAATGACCAACGAGATCCTATGAGTTAAAGAAGCAGATTAAGAGTACAAGAAGAAGAAAAATTTTAGTCATGTTAAGACCCAAAATCAACCAAAGGCAACAAGACAAGGTCAAAAATAAATTAAATAGTAATATGGCTTAATCAAATTTTCAAAAATGAGGCAATCAGATAGTCCTACTTCCTAAGATATAAACATTAGACAACCATTCATTCAAATTCAACATGAACAGATTTCTAACTTGAATTTGAACTAAAGTGTCTCTCACCTTTGTTTACCATTTTACCAGGTCTTTAGCCATTATTTCACGAAGGAGCTTCTCTGCCTTATCATTCTCATTATTTTCTAGAAGCACTCAAACGATTGTCTCAATAGTTACACAATCAGGCAGGACATCATTGTCTATCATTTTTGAAAGCAAGGCCACTGCTTCATCAATCAACCCCTCTTTACGGAGCCCATTAATCATAACATTATATATCCTGACGTCAGCATGAAATCCTTTCATTAAGAGATGTTGAAAGATCTCTTGTGCAGTCTTCAGTCTTCCCCCTTTGCACAAACCATAGATAAGTATAGTGTATGTGTACACATTAGGGGAAATTCCTCTGTCAACAATTTGCCAAAACATTGTAATTGCACTGTCGAGATGCTGATTTTTGCAAAGACCATCTAACAAGATATTGTAAGTGACTAGATTAGGGGGTAGACCGCTATTATGCATCTCATCATGAGGTCCTGTGCATATGAAATTCTCCCAGATTTGCACAAGCCATCAATTAGAGAGCTGTAAGTTACAGCATTAGGAACTAATTTCTGTCATGCATTTCCTTAAAGAGAGTCATGGCTTCATTCACCATTTTGTTCTTGTAGTACCCATTGATCAAGATGCTATAACTGAAAACATCAGGGACCAGACCTCTTTCCACCATCCTACTCAATACTACTTTAGCCTTATTCATATTATTGCTTAAACAATACCCATCCATTAAAGTGTTATAAGTAATAACACCAGGTTTTTGACCTCTTTCAGTCATCATCATATCAAAAACGTTTTGAGCTTCTATGACCTTTCCTTCTTTACATAATGCATCCACCATTATAAGTAAAGAACTGAATGTGAAAGCATCAGGAGAAATTCCCTTGGCAATCATCTCAGAAAATAAATCACACGCCTCATTTACAAGACCATCTTTGCTTAGGCCGTCAATTATCGTGGTGTACGTTACTAGATCAGGCTTAACCACATATCTCTCCATCTTCTGCAGCAATTTAACAGCAGCTCTTGTATTTTTGCTTTTACATAGCCCATTGATTAAGATCCCATAAGTTACTTCATCAAATTGAAATCCTTTTGATTTTATACTGTCACGAAAATCTATTCTTCCCAAATCTTACCATTAACACACAGCCCTTTCATCAGTGTATTCAAACTTATTGTATCGGGTTCATACCCACTCTTCATAATCTTCCCAAATACAGAGAGAGCAAAACCCATCTGACCCACATGGCAATAACAATTGATCAAGATATTCAAAGTAATCATGGATGGCCAGATTCCCCTGAATTCCATTTGCCTATAAAGTGAGATAGCAGTGGGATAACCCTTCATTTTGACTAATGCCCCCAAAATCTTATTAATTTCCACTACAAATGGTTGAGGATGCATATTGACAATTTGGTTATTAACTTTTTCGGTGTAGTATAAAACTTTTTTACTAATAATAAATGATTTTAACAAACTTTTTTTTATGCATATTCTATAATTAAACCTTTATTTTTTATGGAAAATTCATTGACAATTCAGTTCATAGCTTTTTCTCAAAACAAATTCTTACCAAAATTGACCCCATCCCAAAATATAGGCGTGTTATTCATTATTATGTGATCACATCTATAGAACACACAAACATAGGTTGTGGAAATAGGGTAAACCGGTGGTTTTCCCCTAATTATGCTGCTCTGTTTTAAAAAATTAGCTAACAAGACAAAGTTTGAATAGCTTAAAATAAAATGAGAACATACAAAAAATTGCGTTGAACTCAAACCAAAAATAAAAAACAGATGATTTCCTATATGCAGCAACTCAAATTCACAAATAAACCAATGAAAACATATGCAGATGATTAAGGAATTATTAGTCAAAATATTCTACCAACTATAATAGGCTTTAAATTGAACCTCAAAGTAGTAAAAGGACCATGCTCCAACAAGCGAGCAGCCGCGCCCTACAAGAGGAGGAAGGCAATTACATTCAATTGTAGAATATGTTTAACAAGATTTTGTCCATGATGGAGTTTAATATTAGTGTATCTCCATTTAGCCAACAAACAAGAGACTTTGAGGCACAATGCAACCAAATAAACACCCAAGATAAAAATGTTTACATTTTCAGAACAACAAGTGGGAGTAAACTGCCTATTCACTAAACAACCTGCTTCATTCTCCTCAATAGAATGTAATGCATAATACACAAATTGAGTTTGAAATTTATGCTCAGTATAGTAGAATAAATTCTGTAAACCTTAGGCAAGACAAGAGGGACAATTTCTTGAGGAAGAGGAAGAAAGACAGTAGTAATTTCAAGACTCAAATATTCAACAAAAGGCAACAACACAAGGTCAAAATAAATCTAATAACCATATGACTTAATCAAAATTTAAGAAATGATCAGGCGACCAGTAGTCCAACTTCTTTGACCAAAAGATATCGAGACAGTCCAACCACACATACAAATTCAACATGAACAAATTTCTAACTTGAATTTGAACTGAAGTGTCTCACCTTTGTTTACCATTTTACACGGTCTTTAGCTGTCATTTCTCGAAGGAGCTTCTCTGCCTTATCATTCTCATCATTTTCTAGAAGAGCTCGAACAATTATCACAATAGTTACACCATTAGGCATGCAATCATTGTCTCTCATATTCGAAAGCAAGGACATTGCTTCATCAATCAGCCCCTCTTTACAGAGCCCATCAATCATAACAGTATATGCCCTAACATTAAGATAAAAGCCTTTAATCAAAAGATGCTGAAAAATCTCTTTTGCAGTCTTTACTCTTCCCCCCTTGCACAAACCATCAATAAGTATAGTGTATGTGTACACATCAGGTGAAATTCCTTTGCCAACAATTTTCTGAAATAGTGCAATGGCCTCATCAAGATGCTGATTTTTGCAAAGACCATCTAACAAGATATTGTAAGTGACAATATCAGGGGGTTGACCGCTATCATGCATCTCATCAATGAGGTCTTGTGCATATGAAATTCTCCCTGATTTACACAAGCCATCAATTAGAGAACTGTAGGTTACAGTATTAGGAACTACTCTTTCATCACGCATTTCCTTAAAGAGAGTCATGGCTTCATTCACCATCTTATTCTTCCCATATCCATTGATCAAGATGTTATAACTAATAACATCAGGGGCCAGACGTCTTCCCATCATCCTACTGAATATTTCTTTGGCCTTGTTCACATCATTTCTTAAACAATACCCATTCATTAAAGCACTATATGTAATAACATCAGGTTGTTCACCTCTTTCAGTCATCATATCAACCACATCCTGAGCTTCTGTGACCCTCCCTTCTTTACAAAATGCATCAACCAGTATATTAAAGGTGAAAATGTCTGGATTGATATTTTTCTGAACCATTTCATTCAGCAAATGGGTTGCTTCTTCCAATTCACCCTCACAGCAAAATCCATGAAGTAAAGAGTTGAAAGTGACAACATTAGGAGAAATTCCCTTGGCAATCATTTCAAGACATAAATCAAGTGCCTCATTTACAAGTCCATCTTTGCTTAGGCCGTCAATTATTGTGCTGTACATTACTAGACTAGGCTTAACCATATATCTCTCCATTTTCTGCAGCAATTTGACAGCAACTCTTGTTTTTCCACTTTTACATAGGCCGTTGACTAAGATCCCATAAGTAACTTCATCAAATTGAAATCCTTTTGCTTTTAGATTGTCGTGAAAGTCCATTGCTTCCCAAATCTTACCATTAATACACAGCCCTTTCATCATTGTATTCAAACTTATTCTATTGGGTTCATACCCACTCTTCATAATCTTCCCAAATACTGAGAGAGCAAAACCCATCTGACCCACATGGCAATAACAATTGATCAAGATATTCAAAGTAATCAAGGAGGCCTGATTCCCCTGAATTCCATTTGTCTATAAAGTGAGATGGCAGCGGGATAGCCCTTCATCTAGACTAATGCCCCCAAAATCTTGCCAAGTTCCACTTGAGATGGTGGAGGACGCATAATGACAATTTGGTTAAATAAAGCAACGGCATCTTCAATATTATCAAATCCAGAAATTTTGATTTGAAATGGGAGAGGACGCATATTGCGCATTTGATTAAATGAAGCGACAACATCTTCACTATTGACAAACCCAGGGATTTTCTGAGCATGAGATGATTGAGAGCGACTAAACAGCCTTAGATGGTGAACATACGGCAAAGGAACAAGGAAGGTAAATTTGAGGATGGCGTACCTTGTATGGAACATGTTCAACATCAGACTCATATTGTGTCTCTCCGATGAATTGAATGCTTGTTGAGTTTGCAGCCTTGTTTGTTTGCCCCGTGTGCAGGGTAGTCAAATCCTTTTAGTTTTGGAAGGTTATTAGTCGACGAAAATTAGCAGAATTGTTTTCTCTATAATAGCACTTTACATGGTTCGTGCTTATCTTTAGTTTAATAAAATGATTTCTTTCTTTTTCTTTTTTGGGTAAAAACAAAAGAATTTCTTCTTAAATATATACTTATTCCTTAATTACAAAAAAAAAAAAAAAAAAAATAAGTAGACAAATAGGTTCAATTTCCTGGAAAAAAATATTTTTGCTTTAAATCATATAATTTTTATGTTACCCAAAAAAATAATGACATGAAATGTCCATTGTATATTTTATTTTTATGTGAATTAAATTTAAATTTTAAGATTCTATAAAATTGTATTCAATATTATTTTATATAATAATTGTTTCTATCTAAAGTGAGAGCATCCACCTATGTTTAAGTTTTAATATTGAGTTGAGACAGTCTCTTTGCTCCAAGCTTAGGACTTACAAAGAAATTTAGACTAAACGTTGAGTTTAATATGAGTCCTCTAATAATTAAGTGAGTTTGAGTTATAAGAGTTAGGTAAATAAAGAGTAAAATATTCCAAAAAAGTTACCATTAGTGATACATGCGGCCTTTTGACCAAATTAAGGTAGTGCACAATCTTATTTACCAATCTAGGATACTTTTTAACATAATTACAAGAATAATGCAATTTTTTAAAATTGGAAAATAAAAATAAAAATAAAAAGCTGACATGCGCGGGGCCCACCGGACACGCAGGTAGCCACGCGGCACGTCACAGCAGGACACGCCGTGGGCCCCACGGCGTGTCCGCTTTTGTCCCATTCACCCATTGCGTGTGTCAGCTGCTGACTGTGCTGATGTCATTTGGCATAGCTAGGACCCACATGAGAGCAGAGGCCGGAGGAAGACAAAACGGACGTGCCGTTAGAGCTGTGGCATGTCCCTTGGAGACGTGCCATTAGAGAAATGGCATGTCCTTTGGAGACATGCCGTCAGCCAAATGGCATGTCCCTTGAAGAAACTCCACTAGCCTAATGGCATGTTCGGTGGGCCCGCCCGTGAGAAACTCCACAGCCTATGGCATGTCCCCTGAAGAAACTCCACTAGCCTAATGGCATGTCCGGTGGGCCCGCCCGCATCAGCTTTTTTTTTTTATTTTTTTTTATTTTCCAGTTTTAAAAAATTGCATTATTCCTATAATTATGTTAAAAAGTACCCTAGATTGGTAAATAAGATTATGTACTACCTTAATTTGGTCAAAAGGCCCTATTTATAGGCATAGAAGTAAGTAGGGAGAGCTTCTAGAAGTGATGACGTGTTATGTTGATGTGGCAGGTTTAACACAAATTGGTAAAAAAAAATTGATAAAATTAGCTCAACTTGAAAGCCTAGCTCAAGTTGTTTGGGCTAAGATATTACCCAAACATGCCCCAATATTGCCCCAATATTGCAAATTGTGGCTAAGGTTTTGAAAACATTGGCTATATAATAAAAGAAAGAAATTTGATGGAGAAAAGAGATGTTTGGGTCTAATGGTATCTTTGGATTTTTAAAATTCAAACCAAATGGTTGGAATTGACTTGCCCCTCTATTAGCTCAGTTTGGACTCTGCATAATCGATTATGCTGGGTATCCAAACATGTTCTTAACTTCACTCTTCAACATCAAAAGTGCAAAACTGTGTTTGGCCAAAAGCAACTCTCGCTTCAGCCAAAGCCCAGTTATGCGGATTCTGAAGGACAAGAATTGATTTTGATTTTGGTTCCAAAACATGATAAAATAAGACAAAACTCAAATCCAAACATGCTCTTCGTCTCTTCTTTCTGGTATGTTATATTTTAGTTTTAGCTCAAAAGGTATTCAAGCCTAGCGTATTTTTAAAATATAAGGGAATTTTCTACAGATTTTTAAAATAAAATAAAAAATTGTGAAAAATATAAAAAGTACAAGGGATATTGGATTGATTTACTCTATCTAACAAGATAGCATTTGATTCGACATCAAGCAGAGGATTTCCTTATGGGCCAAAAGAAAAAAAACAAAGGATTTCAGATTTCCTATCTGCAGCAACACAAATTGAACAAATATACATAAGTTCAAGGACTTAATAGAGAAAAAATTCTACCCGATCCACCACAAAACGCTTTAGGTTGAACCTCATCAGTACTAAAAGGATCATGCTCCAAGAATGGTGCAACAAGACATCAGCAGCTTATTCATTAAACTATTTCCTCAGACAAGATAATAGGGACAATTTCTTGAGGACAAGCCACCTGAAAATACACGTAACAAATATTAAACATGCTATACCTCATCCTTATAATACTCACGCCAGAAAAAGTAATGGTACAGATTCCGAAAAGAAAAAATGTGTCATTACATTGCCAGCAATATTTTCTCTAATTTGAGACTCCAGTTGTGTAGGTGACCAGAAAGATTGTTGTATCACAACTCCAAGGGATCTTCAGATGGAAGAAAAGAACCAGTCACAGCCTTGATCCAGATTCTTTATATGGGGGAAGAAAATATCACCATTTCAGTTATGAAGTACAAAACAAATAGCAAATCAAGCTTTTCATCAGAATATGCTTGTTCAAGTGTAGGAGAGAAATCCTTATCATGTAGAAAATAAACATAAAAAATTTGTTGACAATGTAACAAACAAATGAAAGTAGCACATAATTAATATGCATGGACCAACCTTTATAATACGCATGGCTTCGTCTCACCATACATTTGAGCTCTAGACAATATGTGAACAATTTTGCAGTAAGAGTTAAGATTTAGTCTATAGTTTTGTTGCTTGGAGGCAAATTTGAAGAAAGCCAAACAAGCGGTGGGATTGAGTCAAAGTCTGCGAAGAACAGAGTCAAAGAGTTCATCGGAGAAGTCGAAGCACAAACCTTTGAGGGCATCAAAGCAATTGAGGACAAGGAGACGATAGATTCAGTCCACCAATTCGGTTTGGGTTAGCTTGTATTCATCCTTTTCAGTTATTTCTACAATTTAATTATATGCCATGGAGATGTGGCAGAAGTGACAAATGGAGATGGAGAAGCCATGGACAGGTCTCAGACCATCAATGGAAGAAATTGGAGAGAGATAAGAGTCGAGAGAGCATTGAAGGAATTGGGGATATAATTGACCATAAATTTCAAAAACAACTTGTCGGTCATGAAGGAAATCAGCTTTCACACGAGACTTTTTTAAGAAGCCTAGAAAAATGGCTTCATAAAATAAGCTAAAAATAGCTTTTTAGAGGATAATAAGCTACTTCTATAAGCTGATCCAAACACGATTTTTCTTACATAAAAGCACTTATACTAGTAGAGAAGCTCTAATTAGTTGTAAGTTATGCTATCAAAACGGGGCCTAAGTCCAAAACAAACAGTAAATTAAGCTTTTAATCAGAATAAGCTTGTTCAAAGTAGTACAGAAATCCTTATCATGTAGAAAACTAACATGAAAAATTTGTCAGCAATGTAACAAACAAATGAAAGCTGCAGATATCAATATGCATGGACCAACCTTTTTCATATTCACCAAAACCTTATCGATGGATTTTCTTTTCCTTTCCTTTTCCTGAGAAACTGAAACAAGTAAATTTAGCTTGACATTAAATTCTGAAACCATCATGATTCACTGAAACTTACTAATGCATCCATTCAATATATAAAATATGTGTTTATATGCTTAATAGTTTGTATATATATTCTGGTATATTTTAGCTAATTCAATTCGTGGACGGTCAAAGATAGTAAGGGAAAATAGCTACCTTTGTTCACTTTAAATTTGCAGCGGCTAGACCAGTTAGTGAGCAATAGGATACGTAAAGTTAGTGTTAAACCCAAAACGCATTACCTGTTCAGCCAAGGTTATCAGCTTTCCTTAATTTCTTTTCCAATTACCAATGCTAGAGAGAGAGGGAGAGAGAAAGGTACCATTGGGCTCTATTCTAAAATATGATAATTATATCAATTCTATGCAATTCTCTTATTGGAGTGTGGAGATTATCCACTCATAAGATCTCATTCTTTCCATCATAACAATCTTAGTGAACAAAAAAATAAATTTGATCTACCACAGTTATACTTTTTAGTCTTCCATCAATGCCCTGAGCAAAGGAGAACCAGGTTTTTTGTTAAGCTGTAGGGCAATGGTATATACAACTTTACCTACTAGTTCTCTATCAAAGTTTTATAATGTTGATATCAACTCCTATAGATTTTTATATCAATACAGTATATCTATCACAACCTACAATTTCAAATTCTATTGACGGTAAATGAAGGTACAGTCTATAAACTACCAAGTAGACAGAAAAGTTCCAAACATGAAGCATTTTGTTGGGTTTAATAGTGTTTTGGAGAAGAAAAGAATATCATGCTCCTAAACCAATGGTCAATAATGTTATGTGGTTTCAAAGTTTAACAATCTTAACATAAGAGGTTTGTTACATTAGCTAGAGCTAGTCCTTTAAAAGTACAGGAACAGGAGTACCAATAAGAACAAAAGGGACCAAGAATACAAAGAGCTTAGCCAATTTGGAAGAAAGCATTAAATAAGGGGCAGACACCATTAGAAGAAACATATGCTATGTCGCAACCAAGATTTCAAATCAAATTATATGATCAGATTAAATAAAATGCAGCCAATACCAAAAAAATCTTAGATCATTAAACTATGTATACTTGTGTGCTAAAAAGAGAGAGAGAGACAACAAATCTCACAGACAAGTTCACTTGAAAGAAAAGAGATTAGTTGAACTTGAAATTATCTAGAAAAAGGACAAGTTCAGTTGAAAAGTGTTTGAGCTCACCTAGGAAATAGAATTAATTATCAAACTTACAGACAACAAAATCAAGATTGACAGCAGTAACAATAAGAAGGGACTGTCAAAATTTGCAGGTAAAACAAACAGCAAACTAAATTACATTTTAAGTACTTAGAATCACACTCAAAGAGAGATTTCAGATAATGCAAACATTAAATGTCATCAAAGAGCGGTAATTTCAAAGATTTAAGAAGTCATAATAATACTGAAAGTGAAGAAAATTAGGCCAGCCTTAGATCTTTGAAACAATATTGAAGCAAGGTAACAGAGGCAAAGGGGAAGAGAGAGAGACAGAGCTTGAGTCACCTTAATAAGCATAGCTTGTTGCATGGAAGACACATAGATTGGAGAGAACGAACACACAAGACAATCTGTTGCATCTCTAAAGTCTGAACTCTATGGAGGTTAAACAAAGAGATTAGAAGAAGAAAAGCATATTAGGAAGCTTTTGGGATTAAAAATATTTCAAAATGGGCATTAAAATTTTTCCCCTATGCCAAAAAGTTGGTCAAACATAACTGCATAAAGCAAAACATTATTGACTGCTGGAGTAGCAGAGGGTTTGGTAATGAATACCAGAAATTCAATCAGTCTTATCTTTTCTGTGAGGAATCCATCTTGCATTGTTTCAGTATAAAGAAACTTTTGCATAAATTATAGGAACAAAAGAAGAAAAAAATCAGACTCTTGAAAAGTCTAAGTCACACACAGTGTGAATTGTTCAATGAGTTTGATGCAGTTTTCAAGTTGTTATCCATCAAAACACTACTAAAAGTTTCAAAATACTGTATAGGAAGGAGAGAGAGGGAGGGAGGAAAGCAATCCTATAATGACCACTTGAAAACATATTTCTGAAACCTTTATCAACAAAACAACAATAGGCTTTTGATAAGCTCTGATTTATTTAGTAACACCAAGTAAAAGGAGCAATTCAGGCTGTTAGAACATTTAAGGAAGCTCCAATCGCACAACAAAAAAAATGTGACTCAACTTTTTTCTAGCTGAAAAAGAGAAGGGTCTACCTTTGAAAATCCAAGGCAAAAAGGAGTTAAGGTTTAGAGATTAAAGTATGCTAAACAATAATGCCTGTTTTGCTTTTTCTTTTCTCTTTTTCTTTTTGCTATACAACTTTCTATTTTAGTTGTTGTATGATAAAAGTGATCATTTTACATGACAACAATCTAGAGCTCAATTTCTCAGTGACAATGCAAACTTCCGAAATATTGAACCATGAACAATGACTGAGGAGATCAAAAGAGTTAAGAAAGCAGATGATAGTCAAGTTAAGACTCAGAAAGTCCACCTAAGGCAACAACACAAGGTCAAAATAGGTTTAATAACCATAGACTTAATCAAAATTTCAGAAATTACGACACAATCACTAGTCCAACTTATTTGACCAAAAAAATATCAACATTGTCTAACCATTGATACAAATTAAACATTAAAATATTTGTAAGTTGAAATTGAACTAAAGTATCTCACCTTGTTTTATCATTTTACCAGGCCTCTAGCTATCATTTCATGGAGAAGTTTCTTTGCCTTATCATTCTCATTTATTTCTAGAAGAGCTTGAATAACTGTTTCAAAAATTAGAGAATCAGGCTGACAACCATTGTCTTCCATTTGTGAAAGCAAGGCCTCTGCTTTGTCGATCAGCCCCCCTTTACAAAGACCATTAATCATAACATTATATGTCCTGACATGAGGACGAAAGCCTTTAATCAAAAGATGCTGAAAAATATCTTGTGCAGTCTTTAATCTTCCCCCTTTGCACAAACCATCAATAAGTATAGTGTATGTGTACACATTAGGTGACATTCCTTTGTCTACAATTTTCTGAAATAATGCAGCGGCCTTGTGGAGATGCTGACTTTTGCAAAGACCATCTAACAAGGCACTGTAAGTGACTAAATCAGGGGGATGACCGCAGTCATGCATTTCATCAATGAGCTCCTGTGCATATGAGATTCTCCCTGATCTACACAAGCCATCAATAAGAGAACAGTAAGTTACTATATTAGGAACTATTCTTTTGTCACGCATTTCCCTAAAGAAAGTCATAGCTTCATTCACCATCTTATTCTTCCCATATCCATTGATCAAGATGTTATAACTAATAACATCAGGGGCCAAACCTCTTTCGACCATCCTATTGAATACTTCTTTGGCCTTGTTCACATTATTGGTTAAACAATACCCATCCATTAAAGCATTATAAGTAATAACATCAGGTTTTGGACCTCCTTCAGTCATCGTATTAAACATTTCTTGAGCTTCAACAACCTTTCCTTCTTTACAAAATGCATCAACCAGTATATTAAAGGTGAAAATGTCTGGATTGATATTTTTCTGAACCATTTCATTCAGCAACAGGGTTGCTTCTTCCAATTGACCCACACAGAAAAATCCATGAAGTAAAGAACTAAAAGTGACAACATCAGGAGAAATTCCCTTTGCAACCATTTCAAAACATAAATCACGTGCCTCATTTACAAAACCATCTTTACATAGGCTATCAATGATTGTGCTGTACATTACTAAATTAGGCTTAACCACATATCTTTCCATCTTCTGCAGCAATTTAACAGCAACTCTTGTTTTTCCACCTTTACACAGCCCATTGATTAAAATCCCATAAGTAACTTCATCAAATTGAAATCCTTTTGCTTTCAGACTGTCATGAAAGTCCATTGCTTCCCAAATCTTACCATTAATACACAGCCCTTTCATTAGTGTATTCAAAGTTATCGTATTTGGTTCATACCCACTCTTGAAAATCTTCCCAAGTACAGAGAGAGCAAAACCCATCTGACCCACATGGCAATAACAATTGATCAAGATGCTCAAAGTAATAATCGATGGCCTAATTCCCCTGAATTCCATTTGTCTATAAAGTGAGACAACAGTAGGATAATGTTTCATCTTGACAACTGACCCCAAAACCTTGTTAATTTCCACTACAGATGGTAGACAACGCATATTGACCATTTGATTAAATGAAGCAACAGCATCTTCAATATTACAAAACCCAGAAATTTTCTGAGCATTACATCGTCGAGAATGACTAAATAGCTTCACATGTTGAGCATACGGCAAATAAACAAGGAAGGTAGATTTTCTGAGAAAGGGAGGAAATTTCAGGATGGCATACCTTGTATTGAACATGTTTCAAAGCCCCTTGACCTGTGTCGTGAACGAAAATTTCTAGGATTGTTGTCTCAGGCTCTCAGCTAATCTTACTGACGCTATCTTCGCTCCGTGTTTGCTTTCATTTTCTTTCAAGAGACTGTTTATTGTTTATTATTGGTTTAAATGTAATGCCGATAGTTTCAGACTTTCAGGCTTTTATAATTATTTTTTAGAGTTTTTATAGTTTTAAATTTTTTTTATTCTCAAATTATAAATTCGAAAATTTAATGCGAGAAATGACTTGTTTATGGCAATAAAAGAAGTTGATGTGGTACTAAAGTGATACACAAATTGCCAAAATAGAGAGAGAAGAAAAGAAGAAGAAATATGATATGATGACAATTTTTGTGTCACTTTCGTGTCACATGAATTTTTTTTATTGCTATATAGACAAGTCGTTTGTCATGTGAACACTAAACTAATAAATTTATAATTTAGGATAACAGTAAAGAGTTGATTAAAAAAAATTCAAACTATAAGGACCTCAAAAGAGGAAAAAAAAACTATAAATACTTAATTTAAAATTCATCCAAACTATAAGAACTTGTAGTACATTTAAATATTTATTTTCAACTCATTATAAGATTTTTTTTAAGAAAAATTGTTTGATAATGGCCTATACACTATTTCTTTTTAGTCTTTTTTTTTTCCATGCTCAAACATACTTATTCCATCATTTAAAAGCGAAAAATAAATAAATATTGAATCAATAAAATAGTAAATATTTTTAATTTTTATAAAATATTTTTATTTATAATTATATTAATAATTTTACTTAATTTTAGTGCGTGAAAGTTGACTTGAAAATACTCTTACTATTAAACCTAAAAAAAAAATATTTAACATTTTTTGGCACTTTTGGTCATCACTTGTAAGATTCAAACAAAAAATCTACAAGTCGTAAGTAGAGTTGTCAAATTGGGTTAGGCCCGTTGAATTTGTTAGCCCCACAAATCTCTAATCATGTTTTGATGATAATAATAATGTCTTGTTATTTCTAATATGTGTTGTTTGTCTTGTTGTTTTTAATCTATGTTAAGTTTATAAGTTGTTATCTAGAACATATTTGAAATGAAACCTTGAAGAACTTGTTCTTAAGAAACAGTTTTTGTCTCTGTGATAAGTGTCGAACCTTGTTGATGTAGACAAAGCTTGTCAAGGACTCTCCAGCCAAAGTTAGCCTTTTACAATCTAACTGAGAGTTGTACTTTATGAGAATGAAAAGTTTTCTTTGGAAGTGACTTTTGCAAAGTCCTTTTTTCAAGGAAAAGTCTATCTACTTTCTTACACAAAGTAATATTTTTGTGGGCTAAAAAAGACAAAAGCTTCCTTGATTGATTGACAATGTGTCAACCGGTTGGTGGCTCCACTTTTGCCTCCCCTTTGTCTTTTACGTGTACAAAAAAATAAATAAAGCAATGAGACTTCTAAGGGTTCGGTTATGCATGAAGAGTAACAAAGAAGAAAACATTTTATAAAGAGAATGAAGTCATTATTGAGAGCTTTACTCTTCTTCTTCTTCCTCTCGGTTATTTCCTCATGCTTTAAGATTTTCATTGTAATACATCTACTCTGTAATAGAGAGTTTCTTTTTTAGGGCTACACCAAAACACTTGGGTTTTGTATTTGGATTTCTATGGGAGAAATCCATGAATGTGATCTCTAGTGAATTAGAGAGAGAGAGTTCATGGTTAGCTTGAAAAACAAAAATCCTGGTTGTTAAGTTTAAAGAAGCTTAACAAAATAAACTTGTTGTAAAACTTGGAGAAACTTGAAAAATAGTGATACCCCATTTACATGTGAGAAGTTGATGTAGACATGTTAAGCCAAACTACTATAAAATCTCTTGTAGAATTTCTTTTGCTTCATCTCTGTTTCTCTAGATAATTTTCTGTTTTGGTCTATATGATTTGCTAAGATGTTTCGCTGTGTTCAAATTTGGTATTTGTCGAAGAATTAGTTTATAAGAACTAGTTCTTAAACAAATATATTATTTGAATCTGATTTTAAGAAGTAATTTTTAATCATTTCTATTCACCTCCCTCTAGAAATAGACTTTGCAACTCTCAAGATTGGCCTAGCTTGCCATACAGATAGGGTGGGTTAGGGTTCATGTAATACTAGTATGTTTAGAAGCAGGTTTATGAGCTCGTCTCGTTTGAGTTGCTGGTTTGAGGAGGGTTATGAGGGTTGGGTTGGCCTGTTGGTTAATTAATATTTAAAAAATAAAAAATAAAAAATAAAAACAACAACACATACACACACTAAAAAAATCAAATCAGAAATCTCTAAACCTCCAATTCATTTTTCCACTTTGGCTGTCTTTTCTTCCCTCTGGGTGCTCTACGGTCCAGACTTGTGTCCGAGATTGCCAAGCTAGTTTAGCTAACCTTCATGAGGCAAAGGCATTGAGGGCATGGTATTGTAGGTCGACTCCCAGAGTTTGAGTCTTGTGTAGAAGTAGTAAGAATGGAGCTTGCAAGGTTAGAGTCCATGGTGGATACTATAAGGACTAAGCTTGCTGGAGTTGATGGTTTGCTAGTTGACTATGCCCATTCAGATTTCAGATGCGCACCCTCTTTAAACTGCAAGCCTAGAAGAGAAGAACAACCAAGTTTGTCTCCTTGCTATGATTATAAAATGCTTTTGATTCCAATCCACCGTGCATGTCACTTTTTGCTACAACAGACCTCTTTCTTTATTTTCCTATTTCATGAATGATGATGATTGATTAATTGCATGTTTTCAATATCATTACATTATTATATACCATATGAATCAAAGACACTACTAATAAGACAAAATAATTTGCTATTTCAACAGAGACAAAAGCAATAAATAATTGGCTTTTCTATTTTTTTTTTGCGGGTTGGCCNCCCCTAACCAGCAACTCACCCCGCCTCATTTATTGGGGGTTGAGTTAGGGCGAGCTGACCCGTCTTGACAGCTTTAATCGTAAGGATAACTTCAATACTATTAAGCTACAAATTGTTAGGTTATATTGACTTCTTTTTTAATTAACTAATAGTTGTATTTGAAAAAAAATTAATATGTGATCCTATAGTATAGACTTTGATATGTTAATTATGTTATAACTTATTTAATTGGTTCTCCTTTTTTTTTTTTCTTTCTCTCTTATATGTTTACTATTTTATTTATTAAAATTTTTTCTCTGAGTTTTTTTATTGCTATTCTTTTTTTATCTAGAACAATTTTTTAATAGCCTATAATAGTATATGCTATGATTTTTTCTTCAATAAAAAAAAGTATATGTTATAATGTATTTTGGAGTTGTCCACTTTTATTTCTGTATTAGCCTCAATTTTATCTAAGGTTAGTTTGTATCCTTTCATTCTGACTAATGGAATTTTTTTCCCCTTTTATATCTTTATATTTTTAGTAGTTCTCAATTAAATTACAAAATCCTGAAAAAAAAAATTTTAATTTTTTTTTTTTGCTTTTGTAGATCTGAAACTAAAATTTAAAACTATTTTGGTGTTTTTTCTTTTATTATGAAAGGTAGTGAAATTTTATAGAGGAAAGGCTAAATTTATTGGCAGCAAGCACTTGGTTCAACTGGTAGCAAAATATATTTTGGGCTTATGCTATTGGTTGTGGTAAAAAATTCGAGGTTCAGTGAGAGTATTATTAAGAGAAAAAAAATCGTAATTATTTTAATCTTCGAATGAGATTAATCTCATATTTAATTAAATAAAATAAAGCGACTCGCCAAAAAATTTATTGGCAGCAATCAACCTAAGCATCAAAGGTGAAAACAATCAAAAACAAGTTACACTCGAACAGAGCACAAAGAGATGCAAAAATAGATTCTTGGTCACGAGTCATGACCACACAAATGACAACATTCACCCAAACTTTATATACTTTTTTAAAAGTCACTTATACATTTGAAAGTACCATAGTTTTTTAAGGTGCGTTGAAAATATGAAATGCCAATGATTTTCTTTTTCTATGAGGTTATCCAACAAAAATAATTTATTTAATCCTTTTTTAAAATTTTACCTCATCAAGTTTTAATAAAATTTGAACATAAAATCTCTATGATAGAATATCGAATATTTAACTACAGGATGTCTTTTACAATTCTAATTGTTTTCTTTTTTGTTATTATAAAAAATTACCAAGATAAATAATAACATTTTATTTGTAATGTTGGATACCACAGTTTTATAATAAATTTTATAAAAAATTATTATTATCAATTAAGAGTGCAATTCATAATAACTTATAAAGTTTTTTTTATTAGAAGTAAAATATTAATATTACAATATATATTAAAAAAACTCTCGTATATAGCTTGAAATGTGAGAATCATTAGAGATTTTTCCTGAAAAATTTATATAGTTGGGGTAGTAATGTTATTATTCCACAAGTTAACATTAGACAAAAAATTAAATAGAGACAACGTTATTGCTAAATATATTACATGAACGTGTTAAATATACGTAATTTTTATATTTTATTAGATATAAATATAATTTATTTTATTTTTTCAAAAAAACTTAAAAATAATTAACTTATATATATATATATTATTCATATATTAACTATTCTTATATGTTATGACATATTACATAAATATTAAAAATATATAAGAAACTTCCAAACGACGTCGACTTCTCTGTAATTTCAAACTGGACCGGCAGTAGTGGTGCGAATGATCAGGTGTGGGCAAGACCACACAATTCATCGATAACTCTTGAAAGGTACCAAATTTTAGTGACGCGTCGAAAGTCAATTGTTTGTTCAGAAAAGATAACTGAACGGGACAACACTGAATCTCTCATGTGAGGGCATATTTGGAAAACCAAAATTGCCTAACGAAATGGCACGTGAGTTGCATCGTGTATAATGGTAATCATCACATTCTCTCCCTCGTCCTCTCTTTCACTCTCTGCTCACTACGTAAAAGCTGGAGTGCTCAATCCGTTCCACCCATAACAGATTTTCCGTCCGAGCATTTTCCTGCTGATTTTCTCGGGAAACAATCACATTTCGTGTGTAAGAAATTCTTTTGGTTCGAGAATCCTCGAAATCCTCCTTTGCTGTTCTGAGCGGTGAGGCTCGTTACTTTGCATATCGCCGGTGATTTTTCTTCTCTGATTCTATTTTTCACTCCAATATTAGCTGATTCTTCTCAATCATTTACAGATTCTTAAGCTTGTTTAGCTCAAGAAATATTCCTGTTCGATCATCTTCGGCGGTACTCTTGAGGTATACCATCATTAATTTCTCTGGTTTCGAGGTCGTTGGAAAGTAGCATATGCTTGTTGCTTCACCTCTTTTGATTCGTATTCACTTCTGTTTTTTGCTCATTTTGATCTGAACATTATTCTAGTTTTCCGATTCATCGATTTTCCTCTTCTGATTGGAGAATCTCGTTACTTCGCCTATCGCCGGTGAGTTTTCTTCTCCAATTCCACTTTTCACTTGAAACTGAAGTGATTTGAGATTCCTAACTTTTTGAGCTCTGGTTATTTCTTATTTTTGTTCCCTTTCTTCTCAACATGTGAATCCCATTGATTTTGGACACATTTATTGCTCTGCATGAACTGCATCTGCATTTAATGCCGTTCAAACCTGAGTTTCTGGCCTCTGTTAAAAGAAACCTCACTTTGAATTAATTTCTTATCCTTTAATCTCTTTCTTTTTTGTCTCTGTTTCTATCTGGTAAACTCAGATCTGCCATTTTTGGCTCTGTCCTTGTTCAGCTCTGTCACCTTACTATGTTTGAGTAAACAAGTTTTTCTTACAGAGCCGCAATATTTAATTCCTTACCATTCTAAGAACAACCCAGAACTTCAACGTTTATATTGTACACTTAATTTTTTCGATCAAATCAGTTGCTAATTTTGCTTTGTTACTTCTGCAGTGCAGATGATGGAGGAGAGCCCAAGTGGATTCACTCCTGCTAAAGACGTGGTCTCTCTCTGTCTCTGTCTCTATTTTTCTCTCTCTTTCCTTGTAATCCTGAAAATGATTTTGCTACTCTCTCGCGCATGCCCTTCTCGCCCTTCGTCCTCCCGAATCAGCTTTATTTTCCCCACGCGCGGCGAGCCTTTGGGATCTGAGTTTTAGGGACAACGAACTAGAGCAACTCAACTTGCATTGGTTAACTTTTACACGCACTTGAAAATCGTGTGCACAACCAATAGAATTGGTTTCTTTGCACCAAAGAAAAAAATAGAATCGGTTTCTTGTACTGAGTTGGTAGCTGTATAACTCATAACGAAACAGGGCACAACTGCGAGCTTACCAACGCTCCATGCACGTAGCCCAGATTCCCCCAATAAAGCGTATATTTGCTTACACACACACGCCCTCTCCTCCATCTGCAGTCACAATCACAGAGATAGTAGTGTGCGTTAATGGAGACGAGAATATGGTCAAGATTATAATTTTTTCATTAGAATTATCCCTAATCATAATTATGATAATATTAATGGGATTATTTATGGGTAGTAAACCTTTTGTAGGAGAGTTCGTACTTGACAAAGGAGGACGCCGCAGCACAAAGCCCATATTTGGACAAACATGTTCTGCTGTCTCCATCATCATCTGAACCAATGTGTACCCTAGGTAGGAGCAACATCATCCACCCTCCCCTTTGTTGTAATTTTTTGATAGCCGTTGATCTTTTTTATTTTTTTGGCTAATGATAGCCGTTGATCTACATATATACACTGTTGAATGTTGATTATAATTTAAACATTTGGTTGGTTTTGTTATGTACTCATTTTGGTTTTTTTTAATCGAATGTCACTCTGGTAAATTAGCGTTATATCAATGATTTTGCAGGGGGTTGTGAGCACTTAAAAGCAGGTGCTTTCTTTGAAATCGATCACTCCAAGCTTTCTCCCAAATCCCCAGAACAACTGAAGTTTATCCGGGTTGTCATGGTATAGCTCTTGCACTCATTCCCCTGCTTTCTGAATGTCAAATACCATAAAAAGATTGAAACTTTCTTTTGTTTTTCATTTGGAATTCAGGTCAGTGACAAGACAGAGCTTCAAGTATCGCTGGGGTACCCAAGCATTCACTCTCTTCGTACGCACTTCACCGAGGGAAACCTAGAGAAACCGGACGTGAAGAAGATCCCTGAACTTGACGAGAAGTATGTGATGGGGTCAGAACTCGCTAGTGAAGTGCTTTATAGGAGAGTCCCAATCGAGGAATTTTCTGAAAAAGGAAATTCATGGAGCTTCTGGGTTATGCCTTCTGAAGAAAATGAAAGAGACAAAAGCCCAGCGTTCACTGATGAGGCCACCATCTTGGGTTGCAAGAAGGGCTCGTGCTGGTCTCAGCTCAAGTTCACCGGCATGGTTCAGTGGGGTAAGCGCCGGCAAGTTCGGTTCCTAGGCAGGCATGAAGAGCAAAAGTTTGAATCTTTAGCTGGCTCGGTTGAAATCAAAGAAACTGCGGTAGATAAAAAGCAGCAGAAAGGGAGAGAAGGGGGATCAAAGAAAAAGAGAAAGAAAGATGAAGAAACAGAGGCTGTAAAAGCAGTGTTATTAGAGGTCAGGAGGACCCGTCAAAGTGATGAGAGGAACCAAAATGAAAGGAGGAGGGTTCAAAAATCGAAAGAATCAGAAGTGAAGAAGCAAAATCAAGTCGTGATTTACAGCAAAAAGCGGAAACTTTCGATAGATAGATGGTCTGCAGAGAGGTAAGAACTGCCTAATTAGCTAGCAGTAGCATTCTCAGTTAATTCTACGTAGTCGAATGGGTTTTCCTGCTTGCAATGTGCATAACAATATCTCGTATATTTGAAGGTACAAGTTGGCAGAGGAGAGCATGTTTAAGGTCATGAAGGCCAAGGGAGCCGTATATGGAAATCCAATATTAAGGCCTGCCTTAAGAACAGAGGCCAGAAAATTGATAGGAGATACAGGTTTACTGGATCATCTTCTAAAGCACATGGCTGGGAAGGTAGCACCAGGGGGAACTCACAGATTTCGGAGGCGACACAATGCTGAAGGTTCGATGGAATACTGGCTAGAAAGTGCTGATCTGGTCAATATAAGACGGGAAGCAGGAGTTGAAGATCCTTATTGGACCCCACCACTTGGATGGAAGCCTGGGGATAACCCTTCACAGGATCCCATTTGTGCAAAAGAAATTAGAGAGATCAAGGAAGAAATAGCTAAATTAAAGCTGTAAGCCAAATAGTACTTTTCATTTTGCTTGTTATAAAGCCACACAGAACATCCTATTTCTACTATTATTTGTGTGATTGTGTCTGCCTCTCTTTGTTTTACAAACAGTGATGTGCAGCAGCGGATATCCAAGAAAAAAGAGGAGGCATTAGCCATTGTGGCCACCCCTAATTCTTGTTTGTCAAGTTTGAATTTGGATAACGATGGTTCCTTGATACCAATGCAGGTGAATCATAAAAATGGAATTTTTGCTAACTAATGTGATTAGTCTGGTTTGGCATATCACTTGATTTACTGTGCCCTGTTTTCTGTTGCAGGAGATGTATGTAGAGTTGGTGAATAAGAAGGCCAAAATTGACGAACAACTTCAGGAAATTTCGAAAACTTTAAGCGGCATGGAGGTAACTAATATTTCTAACCCTCTGTTTGAATGCTTTTTTATTAGAAGACTGCTTTCAGTGATTGCTCTCTTTTCTTCTTGAAGCAGATATAATTGATGCTTATAGCCTTAGATAACAGTAAAGAACCATAGGCTGATTCACATTTAATGTGGCTTTCTTTTTTGGAAATTTGTTCCCAATATATATCAAGTGTCTAGTCTGCTTTTAGTCTTTATTCTAATTTTCTTCATTCTACGTTTGATTGCTAGGGACATTGGTCCATCTTACAAGAGAGAAGTGATGATAGTCCATAAAAATTCTATAATTAATATCTTCTGTTAATTGGTCTTTTAAGTATCCGTGGTGAGTAAAACCATTTGAATTAATGAGGATTCATTAGAAAATTTTTCCATTTTTAGTTCAAAATTATAAAACCATCTTGCTACTGATACTAGGCAATTGATGCAGGAACAATTGGGGATGCTGAAATCAGGAGTGGAGGAGCCAATTATGTCAGAATCAGTAACGCCGCCAGCGTTATTGCCAGGACCAACAACTGAAGCAGGCCATGGAAGAGAGACAAAAGAGGAGGAAGATAGGAACAAAGGAAGGAAATCAGGTGAAGAGCAATTTGATGATGAGGAGAATATACAGAGGCTAGAAAGCAGGACAGCGGAGGACAAGGCAGCAAAAATACAAAGGCTGAGAAGTGGGTTCCGAATTTGCAAGCCACAAGGGACCTTTATTTGGCCAAACTTAACTTTGTCTCCTGATCAGATTGTGGTCCCAACTCCTCGTTCAGCTTCCTCTTCCACCACCTCTGCAACCCAGCTAGTCCCTATACCTCAGCCTCAACATGTGCCAAAACCCTCCTCCCCTGTTAAGCCACTAGCAGAGAGGCGCCCTGTCAGCACTGCTATTTTAACCCATGTCACCAATCTATTTACCCCTACTCATCTTTCTCCACCAATGGGGACCGTCACTGCCACTGAGAAAGCCACTCTAATTAACCTCAACGAGGCCCCTCCTCCAACTCAAATCTATGACACTTCATTTTGTGGGACCCTCAAGTTGCCACGTGTATGGGTTTAGTCTTTTTCCCCTTTATTTCTTCAGTTTTAATGGATAACTTACGTAGTGTTTGTCACGGAGAATATTTTGTCATTCCTGAAATAGTGGTGTCATGTTTAGTGGATACCAAATATGGAAATCTAACATTTCTGGAAATGTGGCTGAAAAAGTAAATTTTTAAAAATATTGCATTCCTAAAAATAAAAACTTAACTAAACACTACCTTAGTTCTTATAATGGGCATATTCATATGCTGATTGATTTTTCTTTTATTTCTTCAAAATATGTAACCTGCAGTTGATCCTGGCTGGTGAAAAGGAGGGCATGGAGATTTGTGAGCTGCAGCAGGAAAAAGAGAACTCCTCATCCTCCTCCTCCCAGGTACCAGAGAAAAAGGGGTGGTGGCAACTAGCAGTAGCATTCAATGGTGGCCGCTGAATGTTCTCTGAAAATAGGTTCGGTAAGATATATATTATAGTTTATAGCCTAAATTGGATTATAGGAACACGATGCAGTCTCGTGAGTAAGAAATTAATATAGGCAGTAAACAGGTAAAAAAGAATATTATACTGTATTAGCTTATCCCACATAGAGGAGATTGTCCACCTTTTGGGATTTGTTACTCTGAGCAGTAAAGCTGAAAAGCTAAACTAGCCAATATGGATATGTCTGATTATGATGTCTTACTATTGGAAACAAGGATAGATACTAGTGTTTTAGCGTTTATGATGTCTTAATTATGCTGTTATGTTTCATTTGGCTCAATTTCAAGGCTTGTGGTGTCTTTAATTCAGAAATTCCATTAAAAACTTTGGAATGTTTAGCTTTAGTTTAAAAGATGGACAATGGTTTTCTAGGACATTTCTATAATTCTTAAGTTTGTGGAAATTTATAATGTTAATATTTTCGGGGATTCTATGATACTACGTAAGTATGTCATACTACACTGACGTGTCAAACATACATAATTTTTATATTTTATTATATATAAAATATCATTTATTTAATTTTTTAAATAAATTTAAAAATAGTTAATTTGTACACATGTCATTCATTTATTGGTTATTCTTATGTAGTATAACATACTACATAAATACTAAAAGTATCTAAGAAACCTCCTAATATTTTACTTTAAATCTTAATTAACTTAAATAAATTTATTACATTCTTATTACGAGATTAAATCTTAAAATTAATAATAACGTTATTCATATACTCGTAAATAACGTATTTTATATAGCACATATAATAGTATTTGAGTTTAATTAGACTTATATTAAATATGTTTAAAGCTTAAATTTATTACATTTTATACCTAATATGCAATATCATTTCTCCCGGTGAGTTTTAGAACCAACGTGTTTGACTCCCAAGTAGCTAATAAAGTATAAACTCTAGTCGAAGTTTACAAATTCAAAAATAAAATAATGAAATAAACTGCAAAATAACTTCTAGTATGTAGACATACTCTCTGAATAAGTAGGAAGTGCCTATACAAATGTCCAACCAATGCATAAAAGCTAAATAAAAATTTCTTAGCAAAGGGAATTATAATTAGTTTAAAATCGAAATGTTAAACCATAGAAAACAATGTAGTCTGAAAATTGTAAAAAAGTTATGCGCTGACCATATAATGCTTGTAAGCTAAAATTCCTTAATAAAGAACATAAATAGGAAAAAAAAAAAA
>QAOA01001011.1:17153-61768 GCA_003255065.1 Cercis canadensis | reverse complement strand
TTTTTTTTTTTTTTTTTTCTATGAAGAAGTGGATATTTTTCTTTGTGTTTCGATTTGACTTCATTAATATTGCTATAATAAGTGAAACCCATTGGATTTGTGCCCTAAATTGAAAATATAAAACCACATAATATAGTTTACATGGGTTTTACCTAGTTGTGACTCTGAGTTTATAAGCAATGTAACTTACTTTTTTGGTACATTAAGCAATATTACTTACTCTTGGAGTGCCAAAAATGAGTGCCAAAAATGAAAAAAAAGAGACGTGGTTTGGCAAGTTGCAGTGGGAGGGCTTGAATGCACTAGTGTAGTTTTGGAGTTTATTGGGTCTATAGTTAGAGAGTCCAATCCAATAAGGGGCCTTGGGCTGGCTGTTTATATGGATACCCAATAATAAATGTGGATTATGAACTTGCACAATCATTTCATTATGCTCTCTTAAAATTTTTCTCACATATATTTTGATAAAATTTGTAACTAAAATTTACAAACAAGTAAGAAATTTTAATAATTGACCATTAAATATTTTCCCAAGGGGCCCTATATAGAAAAATAGAACAATGATGCTTCTTGCTCAGAGTTAAGTAACACTTGTTGAGTGACATATATATATATATATATATATATATATTGTCACATGACTTCATATTCATAGACTTTTTAGAATTTAGCCAAATTTTGGTGAGAGTTGAATACTCCACATGTGAAAATTCAAATTTCATTCAACTTTCACCTTCATACAATATATATATATATAGAGAGAGCGTGCGCTCTCAACAAACAGGTATTACTACTCACTTGGTTTATGTGTTTGTTAACGGCGTTTTTGTCTTATTTTACAGTTGTCTTTCGCCATCAATTTTTAAGTTAATTTCTTATCCTCATAATATCACTTTTATATTGTAGAATATAGGGCAGCAATGGGTGTTAGTGTTCACTTGGTTTTCGTATTTGTTGATGATACGTTTGTTTTATTTTACATTTGTCTTTCACCTTTTTTTTAAGTTAATTTTCTTATCCTCATAATATCAACTTTATATAGTATCATTAGCCAAAAAAAAAAAAAAGACTTTATATAGAATATCGCTAACTTTTTTTTCTTCACTTGTTGGTTTGTATTTTCATCTAATTTGATGCTTGGACTTAACTTATGTGATTAGGTGGCTTATAGATTTGGGTAAAGATCCTAATTCAGGAGATTGATATAAGGATTTTATTCTCACTTTGTATTCATTCTTTTTCTCAACACATTGCGTTCCTTTGTAATTCAAAAAAAAAAGCTTCATCTTCCATTGCATTATATTCTCTGAGAATCAAACTAACCCACATCACATGTAACTAGACCAATATAAACCAAACAGTACTGATGATGTAATACGACATTATAACACCTGTTACATGTGGATCCAAAAAAATGATAATTGAATACGAATAAATTCCTAAATCGACCATGATTAAAGGTGAGATATTTTATTAACAATGAGAATTACATTTCAATACAAGGGTAAGAAAGGAGAAAAAAAAAATAGAAAAAATATTTATAAAAAATTGAGGACACACGAATAGAAATAAAAAATATATAGGACAAAATGTATAGAATCTCCTTAAATTTTAATCCACATGCGAAATTTTTTCTAGAGTTCNTTTAATCCACATGCGACATTTTTTCTAGAGTTCAAAAAAATACAAAGAACCCCATAAATGATAGTATATAATAAGTTCAAGATCAACGATGCATTACACTCGAATACAAACTTGTTTTAGTCCAACTTTGATACTGCACATTTTTGTGCAACTATCATTATTCAACAATGATTAAAGATACCAAATATCCAGTGGCCAAGTGGTATTGAGATCATCTTCAAGGCTTGTGAGTTTCATGTTCGAACCTAAAAGTCTTAACCAAATTACCAAAAAAAATAAAACACATTGATTAAAGATTCACTAATATCGAAAGAAGCAAATACTACAATCGTGCAAGTCTGATGGAACTATAGTTGCCAGCAAGGTCTTTGAAATTGAGGAAATGTGAAAGTGTAGCTACAAGCTTTTCAACATCTTCTCTTGTATGGCCCGAGCACAAAGATATTCGTATCCTAAGTGTAAGACGAAAGAAAATTACAAATGTATGCAGGAAAATAATATGCTTATACAACATTAATTCATGATACACTGTTAGATGAATATAAAGACCAAAAAAGACCAACATAACGAGTACAATCGTAGAAGAGTAATACTACTTACTGTAGATACCCTATATCTGGTCCAATATCACTAGGTCCATCTAGCCAGAGGTCCATGCCAACAAATTGGTATATGCCTCCCATATCCTTTAGGCTCATGTATAAATACCCCCACCAGGACAGGTATGTGGACTTTTACTCAGCAGAATACCTTCATTAACTCGGGTGCAACTAACTTAAGTATCAGAGCTCGGACATCACACCCGCTTCTTGGCTCTTCTCTGTTTGCAGGTCTAGGGCAATTCTACGTGCTGATCTCGTGCTGGTTCAAAATAGGCATCGTTACTTACATATTAGTCATACTTTGCATCAACATCCATTTGTTTAGTTAACACAATCTCAAACTAGAGCTACTTTTTTTTTTTGGTTTCTCACATGGTGGTCCCCACACTGTTAGTGTGAGACTAATCCTTGCTTGGGTTTTAGCATATCTTGGTTGCTTGTGTTTTCGGCTGATTTTGAACTCCTAATATTATCTCAGAATTCATTCTACATGGAGCTTAGTTTACTAATTGGCAAGTTTTCAGAAAAGTTAAATGCTGGAAAGAGATTTGATGAACTATGAATTTTAATGACAAGTAATGGTTGTAATTATAGAGAGAGACCAAGAGCAAAGCAAATAAAGGTTACATCTAGCACTCCAATTAATGGTAGTATGCTTCTTTCTTTTAACAACCTAAAAAGTAAACGGACTTTAACGCTGAGAATTGTAGTTTATGAATACATATTAGGAACTAAACCTGCATGAGTTAGGATGCACAAATGGTGGGTCGACTGGACACAGATGTAAGCCAGCTTCCAACAAATACCTGCTCCAAGTAATAATTGAAAATGCTTAGTTCATTAAGCACCAAAATAAAATAGTAAATCTTTGAAAAATACAACGAAAAATCACTTGGATCATGAAAGTTTTTTTTTGCATCATTTGAGTCCTTGAAAATTCAAAAAGTCGATCAAAATAGTCATTTTTTACTATCACTAAAGTCCTTGAAAAAAACTATTTTGATAGACTTTTTGAATTTTTAAGGACTTAAATGATACAAAAGAATTTTCAAGAACCTAAGTTATATTCACTATATCTTTCAAGGACTAAAATGACTTTTTAACTATGCACCAAAATAAAATGCTTAGTTCATTACACACAGATTATACCGGTTTGCTTGCCCTAATTTCTGCACGAAAGTCTTCGATCCAGTCCCATATGGCCCTTCTACGCCAAGTCTCCAATTTTGCCAGTTTAACAGCAGCTACATTATACCCATGTTTCTTGACAGATAAGTAATTCAAATAATGGCATAACAAGGTAAAATTTAGAATGTAACAAGAGAAATAAGTTATAAATCATTCCTCAAACTCTGCATGGAAAATAAATTAAAGAAGGTAGAAGAAAATCTATCATTCACTACAAAAAATAGTTAATTTCTCACGGTAGAAAACTGTGAGAAATTGTTCAGGGTTTTCTTATGTTTTTTCTCGGTTTTTTCTCACAACTCTTTTTTCCGTGAGAACTTAGCACAAACTTGAAATTGTGAAAAAAGCTGTGAGAACTTCATTGTTTTCTTGTAGTGCTTGGTATATCCAGCCATTCTACCTTTGCTTCATATATATTTTAATAAGCACTGATCTTTGAAGTGGGAATCATATTAGTGACATGATTAGAAATCTGTATCCTTTACGGACTCCAACTGACTTGGAAGCTGCTTTGTTTGCAGTAAGTGATGCCCTTCTAATACCAGGTAAACGGAAACCCATAGTGTTTTGTTTCTTGCAGAAAGAACAATAAAATGATCTCAAAGGACTTGTATGAGAAAGAAATATTTGATTTTTGATGTTCAGGATGTGAATGACTGTTGTTGTTTCTGAACTCAATGTTGAGTATAAATAGATTAACAAGGCCGTGGGAATCCACTGGATTGATTGTTGAGTGGTTTCTGTTGTGGGGCCTAGTGAGAGATTAGGGATTTTGAGAGATCACATGGTATTGTGTTAGAAGTCTATTCATGGTTACTGCAGGCTAGTGAATGCATGCCCCACCTTCATACTTGCCACTTGAAAATGACAATGCAAGAGATCTGTTCCAACTTTGAACCTAATAATTGCTTAACAAATGTAATGGCCCTCTTCTTATGTTGCAGACATGTTCCAAACAACACTTATTTTCTTCATGTTGATTGAGGCAGCACATAGCTACTAGTATTAAAGATGAAATCTAATCTATAAGCTATCAAATCTCAAGAATCAAGATGTGGAATGAAAGTGCATAAATTTCCTTCTGAAATAATGGCCAACACAATGCCCACATGAAATCAAAGAGGTGGGCAGAGTTGAAACCAAATGTTCATTATATGCGTTGCACTATAGCTATACCATTTAGTAGACATGCTTTGGGTTGATGGCTATTGAATCATAGTGTTAGGAGGCAAGAGGAGAAGCAGTATGAAAAATATGATAATTAGCCAGTGACCAGCATATCTTATGCATTAAATTGTAGACAACACCTTGTCAAGAATGCATGAGATTTGGCCCATATGTTGGCCAACATACTCTATTCAGACAAGGAGATTCTCAATATAAGTTGATATATATATATATATATATATATATATAGGTTTTAGACTTATATCAGACTGAAGTCCGTCTCCGTGTAAAACAAGAGTCAGGCAACTGTTATCTGAGAAAAACTTGCTCTCTAAAACAATACGAATTGTGTGATGATTTGGTCTGCATGTTAAAATACTTATCCGATAGAATTCCTATTCTTGAATGTCTGTTAAACCAGCTTGAATGAATTGTCTTCTTATACAATTTTTAGACAACAAAATTGGGGAATCAAGTAGTTTTTAGTACCTGATATTTCAGAGAGTAAGAACTGAGGGAAGAAATTTTGACTTCTTCTTTTGTAGTTCTTTTGTAGATTATAGAAAGAATCAATGACCTTNACTGAAGTCCGTCTCCGTGTAAAACAAGAGTCAGGCAACTGTTATCTGAGAAAAACTTGCTCTCTAAAACAATACGAATTGTGTGATGATTTGGTCTGCATGTTAAAATACTTATCTGATAGAATTCCTATTCTTGAATGTCTGTTAAACCAGCTTGAATGCATTGTCTTCTTATACAATTTTTAGACAACAAAATTGGGGAATCAAGTAGTTTTTAGTACCTGATATTTCAGAGAGTTAGAACTGAGGGAAGAAATTTTGACTTCTTCTTTTGTAGTTCTTTTGGAGATTATAGAAAGAATCAATGACCTTACAATGAAAGGGACATATGTTTGATTTCGAAAATCAACACTGCTTTTTGTGTTAATGACAAATATGTTAGGCATTTTGAGTAGCAGTAATAGAAATATGTTGCATGGATAAGAGGCTCACTTTGGCTGATCAATGAATCTTTAAGGATTGGGATTTTCTTGCTTACATTCTGAAAATGGATAATATATTCTGCCTCTGAGATTGTTAAATTTTGGACGATATCTAATTAGTGGAGCACCAGAATATCATATGTTATGGCCCTAAAAACGACTAACAAGCTCATGTGATTATGCTGCATGGAGGGTGTTCAGGGAACTACATTTGATATATTCTGTGGTACTGAAACCCGGAACCAAACAAAGTAGAATCTGATATGAAATAGGATTTCCTCAAGTGGCCACAATGCGCCTGAGAGTTGAATCAAATCGTTGTCTTTGGTCCTCAAACATCTCATACAACACCAAAGTGTACTAAAATTTTGGGATAATTTCAATGAAGACATGACAGGTTAACAAAATTAAAGCTGGCTCTTCCTTTGAAACATACAGTTACTTCAGTTGAGAGTTGAGACGAAAAGTCATATTTGTCTCATAAAGGAGCTTGGTCATGAAGTTTAATTATTCTGTTGTTCTTATTGACAGTTTGCTAAGATTCAGTTGCATTTTGCTGCATGAAAGAAATGACTGTAAATCCGTTCATAACTTGATGAAATAACTTTCCAGTGATCTAAGATGAGCATTCAAGCTTTTGATTTTCAGAAATGATTGGAATTTGTGGGATAAAAAATGATAGAAAAAAACTGTGATTCTGTTCATAAAATTGTCATTTCATATATTGGACAATGATGTTCCATATATTAGAAGTCATTGAGATTTGACTAAAACTAAAGAATATTGTGTATTTCTGTTTACACCTTTGTCATTCAGATAGAATTTTTCCACTTCCAGAGGAAGGGTAAAAACAAAAGGAAAAATGGAAAATCTTCTCAAGAAAAGAAAGGGCCTTCTGTACAAAATTGTCTCACTAATCTATCTCAGTTTCTACACTTTTGAGAATGATTTATTGCCATTCAAGCGAGAAGTGAGGTCTACAAACACATCCTCTTTGCAAGGAATGGTGAGACCACCCATTGGATGATCATATCCAAATTCTTCTTCAGCTTGACTTAGTAATTCTTGGAATAAAGGTTGGTTCAAGTATGATATGGGAATGACGAACCGCTTCATTTCCTCTCCAACATAAACTGCAAGGTAGCCTTTTGAGACTTCAACAGATTTGGAAGCTGCTTGGGTTTCGGTAAATGATGCCCTTCTAATACCAGGTAAGCGGAATCCCATTGTTTTATGTGTCTCCGAGAAAGAACAATAAAATGATCTCAAAAGACTTGTATGAGAAAGAAATATTTGATTTTTGATGTTCAGGATGTGAATGACTCGTGTTGTTTGTGAACTCAATATTGAGTATATATAGATTAAGTGATTAACAGTTCTGTGGGCCTTGTGACAGACAAGGGCTCTTGAGAGGTCACATGGTATTGTCTCAGAATTCTCTATTCAAGGTTAGGAGGCTTGGGAATCCGAACCCCACCTTCAGGAAGATTTGGCAGCAAACTTGCCACTTGAAATCAAAGAGGTCAGTAGAGGTGAAGCCAAATGTTCATTCAATGAATTGTACAATTGCTACACTATTCAATAGACATGCTTTGTACATCTCTCATGCTTCCTTCATTTTGATTGTACAGCAGATATATAGCAAGAAGCCAACATCATCTATAAGACTTGTTTGCCGGCTGGTTGATGGCTATTGAATCATAGTGTTAGGAGGTAAGAGGAGAACCAGTATGAAAAATATTATAAATAGGCACTGTGATCAGCATATCTTATGAATTAAATTGCAGACAACACCTTGTGAAGAATGCATGAGGTTTGGCCCCATATGATGGCCATTGGCCAACATACTCTATTTGGATAAGTAGATTCTTAATATAAGTAGACTATATATATATATATATTTTAAACTTATATGACACTGCAGTCTGTTTAAAACAAGAGTCAAGCAACAGTTACCTGAGATCTCTAAAGCAAACCAAATTGTGTGATGATTTGATCTGGATGTGAAAATAATCATCTTATACAATTCCTATTTGTGAATGTCTGTTGAACTGGCTTGAATGAATTGTCCTCTTATGTACTATTTAGACAACGAAAATTGGGGAATTAATTGGTTTTTTATAATTGATATTTCAGAAAGTAAAATTTACTTGAGGGAAGAACTTATGACCGTTTCATTGTAATTCTTTTGTTTGATTATAGATATAACCAATGACCTTAAGTTAGACAGTTAACTAATGGTTAAATGATAAAGTATATTATCTCTCCAATATAAATATACAGTTATAAAAGCTTCAAAATCACTTTTTCGCCCTAAACGTCAGTTATAGTTAATGTACTGTTACAGATTATTAGAATTTAACAGTCAGTGACCTAGCTTTGTTGCAGTAACTAAAGTCAGCTCTAGTTAGAATTGTGTGTTAAGTATTTTACTAGTTGGTAATAGATGAATGGTTGTAACTGTTAGGGAATGGGGCCTGCAATGTTAACTGATAATAGAATGGGAGGGAGTACAAAATTAGGAGAACTGCATCTGATATTTGTTCTATGGTACTGAAACCAGGAACCAAATGAACCACATATTATAGAAGAATCTAGCAACAAGTGGTTAAGGATAATTCAAGGTGTACGTTTTTGAGTTCTATGATTGGTGAATGGAAAAAGATTGAAGTCCTGTACTACAGGCTGCATCCATAATCACTATTATTAGGTCTTTTAAATAACAAGAAAATTACTGTTCTACTCCCCCATAGAGATTGATGCACAATTTTGTAAATCAATGGATATTGGACAATGTTATCCATAGACTAGAAGAAGTCACTGAAATTGACAAAACTAAGGAAAATTGTATATCTCTCATTATAACTTTCTCATTCAGAAAGAATTTTTCCATTTCCAGAGGAAGGGTAAAATGAAAAGGAAAAGGTAAAATCTTCGTAAGAAAAGAAAGCGCCTTCTGTACAAAATTGTCTCACTAATCTATCTCTGTGTCTTCACTCTCAGAATGATTTATTGCACATTCAAGCGAGAAGTGAGGTCTACAAACACATCCTCCCTGCAAGGAATTGTAAGACCACCCATTGGATGATCATATCCGAATTCTTCTTCAGCTTGACTTAGTAATTCTTGGAACAAAGGTTGGTTCAAGTATGATATGGGAATGACGAACCGCTTCATTTCTTGTCCAACATAAACTGCAAGGTAGCCTTTTGGGACTTCAACAGATTTGGAAGCTGCTTGGGTTGCAGTAAATGATGCCCTTCTAATACCAGGTAAGCGGAAACCCATTGTTTTATGTCACTCCACAGAAAGAACAATACAATGATCTGAAAGGACTTGTATAAGAAAGAAATATTTGAATTAAGATGATCAAGATGCAAATGACTTGTGTTGTTTGCAAACTCAATGATGTGTATATATAGATTAAAGGGTATGTGGAAACCAAACCATTCCCTACTGAATTAATTGGTGAGTAGTCTATGAGATGGGGTCTAGTGAGAGACAAGGGCACTTGAAGAATCACATGGCATTGTCTTAGTCTCTATCAAGGGTTTGTGGAAAACCATTCCTACTGAAAATGACTTGTATAAGAAAGAAATAGTTGAATTCTTCTGCTGTTGATGCAAATGACTTGTGTTGTTTTTGTACTCCATGATGAATATATATAGATTAGCACAATGGTCAGTGGTGTGTGTGAGGGTCAGCTGATAGACAATAGCTCGAGAGGTCACATGGTATTGTCTTAGAATTCTCTACTGATGGTTATGGAGGCTATGGAATGCATGCCCCACCTTCAGGAAGATCTTCCAGCACACTTACCACTTGAAAATGAAAGAGCAATATAGCTGAGGACCTAATAATTCTTTTACCTATGTAATGGAAAGCTTTTTTTAGTTGCAGACATGCTCTAAACATATCACATTTTGTATTTATAGTTGTTAGGCAAGTGATAGGTACCAGTACTAAATGATGTAATGGATAACTATTAAATCAATGTTTGGATATGAGAGGAAGATCCAATTTTATTAACATAATCCTAACAAATATTACTTGCATTATCTCAGAACATCTAATTGTAGAGCAGAACTGGGTAAAAAATGAATGAGGTATGGCCCCGCAAGCGAGCCAACTACTCCAGTCAAACAGTAAAACTGCTGTCATAGAGCTTTTGTAAAGATTTTTTTATGGTTAACTCTTTTCATTTTCCTTCAATATCAACATAAATTAAAAGATAGCATCAAGTAGCACTAAGATCTGATATGTACAGTACTGAACAATGGATTTTGCAAAGTTTTATGGGTAAATTTGGATGGAGAAAGATAATTAAATAGACAGATATAAAAAGCCATAGGTCACTGCTATGTTTTCGCCTAATACAGATAATCAACATCTTTAACAAGGTCTTCCCAGTAATTACATGTTCCTTCTTCAGGACATGTTAATTGTGTCTATAACAATACTACAGAGGGCCAGCTCACGTGATGATAAATGATACATGATTAGGAATAGAACTTTGGAAATGGGGCATGAAATTTGAACTTAAGATGATAGAATGGGAGGTGAACTAATTAAGAGTTTGCATCTGATAGTTGTTCTGTAGTGCTGAAACCAGGGATCAAATGAACAAAATATTGTAGAAAAAACCTAGAAACAAGTGGCTAAGGCTATTTTAAGAGAAAGTGTTTGAGTTCAATGATTGGTGCAAGGGCATAGATTGAAGTATAGTACTGTAGACTGCATTCATCATGACTATCATTATATTTTGCCAATATCTCCAAAAGAACTGTTATTCTATTCCCCATTAGAAGTAAATACACACAATTTTGTAAATTAATTGAGATTGGACAATGAAATTCCATATATCAGAAGTCATTGAGCCTTGACAAAAACTAAATTCAATTGTAACGATCCTTGTTCATAATGTCATCATTTATGTTACAAATTTTAACTTCCAGAGGAAGGACAAAAAGAATAAAGGAAATGGAAAATATCTCTCTAGAAAAGTAATTGCCTCCTGTACAAAATTGTCTCAACTATTCTATCTCAGTGTCTTCACTCTTCAGATTGAATTATTTCCCATTCAACTGCGAAGTGAGTTCTACAAACACATCCTCTCTGCAAGGAATTGTGAGACCACCCATTGGATGATCATATCCGAATTCTTCTTCAGCTTGGCCTAGCAATTCTTGGAATGAAGATTGGTTCAAGTATGATATGGGAATGATGAACCGCCTCATTTCTTCTCCAACATAAACTGCAAGGTATCCTTTTGGGACTCCAACTGACTTGGAAGCTGCTTGGGTTGCAGTAAATGAGGCCCTTCTAATACCAGGTAAGCGGAAACCCATTGTTTTATGTTTCTTCACAGAAAGAACAATAAAATGATATCAAAGGACTTGTATGAGAAAGAAATATTTGATATTCAGGATGTGAATGACTTGTGTTGTTTGTGAACTCATTGTTGAGTATAAATAGATTAACAGTTCTATGGGAAACCACTGGATTGATTGTTAAAGGTCTTTGTGATAGGGTCTAGTGGGAGACAAGGGCTGTTTAGAGGTCACATGGTATTGTCTTGAGTCTCTATTCAGGGTTAGGAGGCTTGGGAATGTGTGCCCCACCTTAAGGAAGATCTGGCAGCCAACTTACCACTTGAAACTGGAAGGTCAAGGGATCTGTGCAACTGTGAAGCTAATGGAATGGCCCTCTTGCGGACATGTTCTAAACATGTCACTTATTTTCTTCATATTGATTGAGTCAACAGATAACTACTAGTACTAAATGATGGAATCTAATCTATAAACCATCAAATCTCATGAATCAAGAAGTGGAATGAGAGTGCATAACTTTCCTTCTGAACTAATGGCCAACACAGTGCCCACTTGAAATCAAAGAGGTCAGCAGAGGTGAAACCAAATGTTCATTATATGTGTTGTAATATAGATATACCATTTAGTGGACATGCTTTGTACATCTCACATGCTTCCTTCATATTGATTGTACATATGATATATAGCAACAAGCCAACATCATCTATAAGCTGTGTTTGGCACCTGGTTGATTCCTATTGAATCAGTGTTAGGAAGCAAGAGGAGAACTAGTATGAAAAATATGATTATTACCCACTATGACCAGCATTCTTATACATTGAATTGTAGACAACACCTTGCGAAGAATGAATGAAGTTTGGCCCCATAAGATGGCCAACATACTCTATTAGGATAATTAGATTCTTATTACAAGTATATATATATATATATATATATATATATACAGATTTTAGATTTATATAAGACTACCATCTCTGTAGAACAAGATTCAAGCAACTGTTATCTGAGACAAACTTGTTTCTGCGATGATTTGGTTTGCATGTGAAATACTTATAGAATTCCTATATATGAATGACTGTTAAACCAGCTTGAATGAATTATCTTCTTATGTACTATTTAGAGAACAAAAATTGGGGAATCAAGTGGCTTTTTATACTTGATATTTTATGAAAGTAATTTTATTTCAGGGAAGAACTTATGAATTTTTCTATGTAATTCTTATGTTTTCTGATTATAGAAACTAGAAAGAACCAATGACCTTAGTTAGGCATTTGNCAATGATTTGGTTTGCATGTGAAATACTTATAGAATTCCTATATATGAATGACTGTTAAACCAGCTTGAATGAATTATCTTCTTATGTACTATTTAGAGAACAAAAATTGGGGAATCAAGTGGCTTTTTATACTTGATATTTTATGAAAGTAATTTTATTTCAGGTAAGAACTTATGAATTTTTCTATGTAATTCTTATGTTTTCTGATTATAGAAACTAGAAAGAATCAATGACCTTAGTTAGGCATTTGAGAAACTGTTAGTATCTAGACATATGTAGCATGGATCAGAGGCTCACTCTGGCTTATCATTGAATTTTTAAGGATTGAGATTTTCTTGTTTTCATTTTGAAAATGGAAGATATATTCTACCACTGAGCTTTGTAAAGTTTGGACGATATCTAATTAGTGGAGGGCGCATATCAGATGTTATGGACCGAAAAATGACAAACAAGCTCATGTGATTATGCTGCATGGAGGAAACAAAGGGAGCTACATTTGATATATTCTGTGACTGGTCCTGCAAGTGCTCAGATCCCTGTATTTAAATTTTGTAATAATTTTAGTGAAGACATGACATGTGAGGAAAAATAAAGCCGGTCCTTCCTTTTTAAAATATAATTACTTCAGCTGAGAAGAAATATCATATTTGTCTTATAATGGAATTTAGTTATGAATTGTTCTGTAATTCTTATTGAGAGTTTCCCAGGATTTACTTACCTTTTTCTGCATGAAAGAAATAACAGTAAATCTGCTCATAACTTCATGAAAGAAATAACTATTCAGTAATTGAAGTTGAACATTCAACTGATTAGTGCCTTTGATTTTCACAATTGATTGGAATTTGTGGGGTAAAAAATGATAGAAAAAGACTGTGATTCTGTTAAAAAATGTGATATTTTACATTGCTAAGATCAAAAAACAATTGCTTTGCTTTACGAAATTGTGTTGACTAATCTATGTCAGTCTTCTCATTATGGATTAGCTCATCCGTTCAAGCTAGAAGTGATATTTAGGAAGACATCTTCTCTGCAAGGAATTGTGAGACCACCCATTGGATGATCATACCCAAATTCTTCCTCGACTCAACTCAACAAATCTTGAAATGTAGGTTGGTTCAAGTATGATATGGGAATTATGAACCGCTTCATGGTCTCTCCAACATAGACTGCAAGATAGCCCTTTTGCAGCATATGAAGCCCTTCTAATACCAGGTAAGCGAAAACCCATTGCTTTATGTGTAAAAGAGAGAATGGTCTAAAACGATTTGTGTAAAAGAAGCAAGTCTTTTGAATTTGATGATTAAGGATGAGAAAGATCTTTGTTGCTTCTAAATGCATAGAAGTAGGGGTATATATAGATGAATGAATATGAGGAAAACCATTGGCTACCTGTGTTATGAGTGGAAGGCCTCTATGATGGGGTCTACCGGTAGACAAGTGCTCATAAGAGGTCACATGATGTTGCCTTACATGTCTTTCTCAAGGATCAGCAAGTTATATTTTAGAATACACGTCCCACCTTCTAGGACAGATGCCTACTTGATGTTAAAGAGAGGTTTACAGTTCAAGCCTGAACTTTGTTTCAGCCATGTAAAACATGACAAGTGGTGTTCTAGACATACTCAATTGACATATGATGATCACTAGCCAGAATCGAAAGGAAACATCCCATGAAGAATACTTGAGGTTTGCTCTTCAAATAGGCCAACATGCTTTAAAACTTGTTCTTTAAAACTGAAGCTGATATACAACTTTGATGATTTAGACTTTTTCTTGGTTAATAGTTTGATGAAAATATTGTGCCAATTAAACTTGAATTCGTGAAACTCTGCTAAACATCCTTGAACTGTCTTCTTCTGTGCTGTTTAAACAATAAATTTGAGCGGAAAAAAAAGAGTCAGAGCATTTCCAAAAGTAAGTTTTCCTTGAGGAAATAACCAATGACATTTTCTTTTCAATTCTTCCTGTTTGTAATTTCAGAAAGTTCAATTACCTTAGAATGAAAGAAGCATATATTTGACTTAGAAAACTCAATTCCATGACAATTAAGTTAGAGAGTTAACTGATGGTTAACCTATGAAGTATATTATCTCTTCAATATTAATATACAGTTGAAGATCCAATTTTTTCAAATAACATAGGTGAGAAGAAAAGCATATAGCATGGATTAGAGTCCCATTGACAGGTGATCAGTATTCACTAATACCATATTTAATTTTGCAGTGGGATGCTTCAAAATCACTTGACGAGGCCAATAGAGCATTAGGTTACTTGTGATGATGTTACTTGACTAGGCCAAAGGAGGATTAGATTACCAACAATAGGAAATGGGGCCCATACTTTTAAGTGATAGTTAAATGGGAGGGAGCACTAATTTAGGAGAATTACATCTGATATTTGTTCTATGGTGCTGAAACCAGGAACCAAATGAACCACATATTATAGAAGAATCTAGTAGAGAGTTGCTAAGGCTAAGTCAGGGAAAATGTTTGAGTTCCATGATTGGTGCAAGGGTATTAGATTAAAGTATGGTACTATAGGCTGCAAAAGAATTACTGTTCTACTCTCCATTAGAAATTAATGAGCAATTGTGTAAATTAATTGATATATGAAAATGATATTCCATATATTAGAAGTCATTGAGATTTGACAAAGGTAAAGAAAATTGTCTCTCTTTATATAGAAATTTTCCACTTCCAGGGGAAGGGTAAAAAGAAATGGAAAAGGGAAAATCTTCCTAAGAAAAGAAAGTGCCTTCTGTACAAAATTGTCTCACTAATCTATCTTAGTTTCTTCACTCTTCAGAATGCTTTATTGCCCATTCAAGCGAGAAGTGATGTCTACAAACACATCCTCTCTGCAAGGAATTGTGAGACCGCCCATGGGATGATCATATCCAAACTCTTCTTCAGCTTGGCTTAATAATTCTTGGAATAAAGGTTGGTTCAAGTATGATATGGGAATGACGAACCACTTCATTTCCTCTCCAACATAAACTGCAAGGTAGCCTTTTGGGACTTCAACAGATTTGGAAGCTGCTTGGGATGCAGTAAATGATGCCCTTCTAATACCAGGTAAGCGGAAACCCATTGCTCTATGTCACTCCACAGAAAGAACAATACAATGATCTGAAAGGACTCGTATAAGAAAGGAATATTTGAATTCTGCTGCTGAGGATGCAAATGACTTGTGCTTCTTTTCAACACAATGATGAGTATATATAGATTAATACAATGGTAAGTGGTGTATGTGATGGGGTCAGGGAGAGACAACAGCTCTGAGAGCTCACATGGCATTGTCATAGAAGTCTCTTTGTTGATGGTTACTGGAGGTTAGGGAATGCATGTCCCACCTTCAGGATCATCTTCCAACACACTTACCACTTGAAAATGAAAGAGAAAGCTATCTGTATAGCTGAGAGCCTAATAATTTTTTAACCAATGTAAGGGACTAATTTTCATGTTGCAGACATGCTCCAAACATATCACATTTTGTCTTCATATTGATTAGGCAGCTGATAGCTACTAGTACTAAATAATAAATTCTAATCCATAAACCATGACATCTAGTTGATAGCTATTAAATCATAGTCTAGACATGATCCCAACCTAACTAATACTACTAAAAAATTTCAGTACTTATAATTGTAGGACAGAACCGGGAAAGAAATGAATGAGGTATAGCCCCACAAAAGAGCCAATCAATCCATTCAAATGGCAAAATTATTGCCATAAAGTATTTGTAAAGATTTGTTTGTCTAATTTTTTTTTGATTGGCCTTCAATAGCAATATAAAGTAAAAGATAGCCTATGAATTTTTATCGCCCTACCAGAAAAATATTTGCACTAAAATCTGATATATACAGCACAGATAAATGAATTTCGAAATTTATGTTTAAAGGAGAAAGGGAATAAAATTTGATAGATATTGAAAACCATAGGTCAATGCCACTGATTCTTATCCTCTCTTTAACAAGGTCTTCATACTAATTACATATTCCTTCTTTAGGAGGTGCTAATTCTGACCAATCTTGGAGGAATCAGCCTTGCGGTTGCTCCTTCTAAAGAAAAATTTTCAGTGAAAATGGTCAAGCTTGCTTCCCAGTTTCCTTTTCTAGAGGAATTACCAACCTATTAATTAGTTGTCCTGTCATACTTAACAGTTAACATCATCACTACTGCAGTGCAGAAGTTGCAAATTTTTCTTTTTTTTGGGGTGGAGAGGGCTGCATGATTTGTTGAGTTCATAGAGATTTGACCAAAAGTAAAAAAACAACAGAGTTACTCAGAATTTCTCATTCAGTTTTGGTAGAAAATTTTTACACTTGCCAAGAAAGGATAACAAAAGAATTCTTTACAAAGATAAAAGTAATGCCTACAAAACTGTCTCTTCTAATCTATCTCAGTTGCCTACAATATGATCTATAGCCCATTCAAGCCAGAAGTGATATCTAAGAACACATGTTCCTTGCAAGGAATTGTAAGACCACCCATTGGATGATCATATCCGAATTCTTCTTCAGCTTGACAAAGTAATTCTTGAAATAAAGGTTGGTTCAAGTATGAGATGGGAATCACGAACCGCTTCTTTTTCTCTCCAACATAGACTGCTAGGTAGCCCTTTGGTACTTGAAGAGATTTTGAAGTGTATGCAGCCCGTAGAATAGCAGGTAAATGGAGACCCATTGGTTTGTGTTTATCTTCAGGAAGAGCCAAATGATGTGAAACAATCTAAATTTTGATGGTTCGGGATGCAAATGCTTTGTTGTGGTGCTTGTGAACTAAAAAATGAATGCATTTATATACGGTTGAAATGATTGTTGAAGACACTATATGATGGGATCTACTGAGAGACAAGAGGTCATGAAAGTTCACATGATATTGTCACACAGGTCTCTCTTGAGGATCAAGAAATTAAATGACAGTCCATACCCTACCTTCTGAAATAATGGCCAACAGAGTTCCCCACTTGAAATCAAAGATGTCTACAGAGGTGAAGCTTAATGTTTGTTATATGTATTGTATCGTAGCTACTCCATTTAGTAGACATACTTTGTACATCACACATGTTTGATGTTTTGTTCATATTGATTGCACAACTGATATATAGCAAGAAACCAACATTGTCTATAAACCATGAGCAGCATCTGGTTGATAGCCTTTAAAATCATATTGTTAGTAGGCAAGAGGAGAACCAGTATAAAAGTATGATAATAATTAGCCAGCGTGACGAGAATATTTTATATAACAGATTGTTAGGCAACAGCGTGTGGAGAAAGCATGAGATTTGGCCCCATTAGTAGGCCAACATATTCTATTCAGACAAGTCTCTATAAAAAATTTTCTCCAAATTTATACCTAGAATTGATAGGAATTGTTGTGATTTGGTCTGCATGTGACAATAGTTAAGTGATAGAATTCCAGTTTGTGAATATCTGTCAAACCGACTCGAATAAATTGTGTTCCTATGTACTCAAGAAACTTGAGAAATCAACTTGGTTTCTATAGTTGATATTGCAGAAATTATATTTTACTTTGGGGAAGAACTAATGAACTTGTTGGAGAGAATCTTGGTGATTGACAAAAATCACTCTTAGTGATTGATAGGAATTAGCATTTAAATATAATTAGATTAACATTTAATGTAATACTGTAATTGATTGTAATTTTTTAGTTATTATCCTTTGTAGGTGAGGAGTAATTTCGTTCATATTTCCTTATTTCCTTCTTAGAATTAGGATAGCTTTAGCCTATAAATATTCTATAAATCTATACTCTAAAGATTAAGAGAGAGGATTCTTTCTTATAGCCTCTTTGTTCATGGTATTAGAGCTTTCAATGGCTGAAGCTGATTCCATTTAAGAAACCACCTCGTCTGCCACTCAACGAGGTACATCCATGCCTATGCCAAACCCCACCCTCGAAAATCATTCCCTTCAAATTACCCAACACAAACTCAATGGAACCAACTTTAGAGAATGGTTCCAATTTGTCTTCCTCGTGCTTAAGAGTAAATGGAAGGCTGGGTATGTCACTGGCACTACTCCCATGCCCCCTACAACCGATCTCAATTCAGCACATGGGATGCTGAGAATTAGATTGTAATGACATGATTAATTAATTCCATGGAGCCCAAAATAGGGCTAACTTATCTATTCTACAAGACTGCCACAAAAATATGAGAGGCAATCAAAGAAATCTACTTGGACATGGAGAATACCTCACAAATGTTTCGAGGTTTGATCCAGAATTCGGGAGATGAAACAAGGAAGCAAATCAGTCACATAGTACTATAATTCTTTGACTGAATTATGGCAGGAGATGGACTTATTCTATGAAATCAAATGGAATTGTTCTGAAGATGGAATTCAGTTTTCCCGAATGGTGGAAAAAGTATGTGTTTGACTTCTTGCACGGCCTGAACAGGGACTTGGACGAAGTCAGAAGAAGGCTATTAGGAAGAAAACCTTTCCCTACAATTCGGGAAGCATTTGCTGAAGTTAGAAGAGAAGAAAGCAGAAAACGGGTTATGCTCACCCCTTCCTCTGCTGGATCAGATTCAGCACCTGGTTCAGCACTAGCTACTCATTAGAACAAGCCAAACTCCTTCAGTCAGAAAAATCAGAGAACTAGAAAGGAAGGCAGTGGGCAAATATGGTGTGACCATTGTCACAAGACTAATTATACTCAGGAAAATTGCTAGAAAATCAATATAGACCAACCGGGTGGAAGCCACGAAATTAGAGAGAGCCCACTAAAGCTCTTGCAGCAGAGGCCTCGATTGACAACAATAACAATGGTCAACTCAGCCTAACTCCTGAACAAGGGAAGGTGCTACAGTCAATACTCAGCCACCAAAACTTCCTCAAAGAACCAGAAAATGAGCATTCTTCTCTAAGTGCAATTGTTGCTTATCAAGTTAACACACCCTACTCATGTTTCACAAAAGCCAAAAAACACTAGGACTAAATCATTGACACTGGAGCATCAGATCACATGATTGGAAATTGGGACAACTTCCCTACCTATGACACATGCAAGGATGATATACGAATTATCGTAGCTGATGGAAAAATAGTAAAGGCAGACGGTTGTGGCACTGTAGAACTTTTAGGACTAAACTTGAAACTAGTTCTCCATGTCCCCAATTTGAATTGCAATTTGGTTTCAATTAGTAAACTTACCAAAGACCAAAATTGTGTAGTGACATTTTTTCCTTCTCTATGTGTGTTTCAGGACCTATCTTCGGGGAAGATGATTGGCAGTGCTAGGGAGCGTGGTGGCCTCTACTTCCTTGGTGATTCTGGTTCTTCCTCCAATACTCAATCACTTGAAAATGTATCATTATCTACTGTTTCCAATTATGAGATCATTCTGTGGCATAAATGCGTTGCTCACCCTAGTTTTTCTTACCTTAAATCTTTGTACCCTTAGTTGTTATCAATAAAAATGTTTCCAATTTTTATTGTGAACATTGCATTGTTGCAAAACAAACAAGAAGAACATACTCTTCTCATTCATATCAAGCTACAAAACCATTTCATCTCATACATAGTGACATTTGGGGTCCAGGCTGAGAACCTTCTCTTACGGGTTCAAGGTGGTTTGTCACTTTTATTGATGACCATACTCGGGTCTGCTTGGTTTATCTTATGAGAGAAAAATCTAAAGCAACCACCATTGTTAAATAGTTTCATAAATAAATTCCACTGTTTTTCAATCCCAAATCCAAATTTTTCGTATTGACAATGGGAGGGAATACTTCTCTAATGACTAACAAATTACTTTGCTGATCATGGGGTTCTTCATCAAAGTTCTTGTGTCTACAGCCTCCAACAAAATGGGGTTGCTGAACGCAAAAACCGACACCTTTTAAAAGTAGCCCATTCCTTAATGTTTGCTAACAATGTGCCAAATAAATATTGGGGAGAAATTGTCCTCACAACAACCTACCTCATAAACCGATTACAATTAAAACCACTCAATCTTCGTACCCCCATCAACTGCTTGCTAGACACCTTTCCCAAAGCTCATCTCCTTCATTCTTTGCCTCTAAAGGTATTTGGTTGCATGACATTTCTTTACAATCATAACCCTCACAGAGGAAAACTTGACCCTAAGGCACTCAAATGCATCTTTGTGGATACTCTTCCACACAAAATGGGTACAAATGTTACCATCCAGCATCAAAAAAATTCTTGTCATATGACATCACCTTCCTTGAAGAGCAATCCTTTTATCCCAATGGTTCTCTTTAGGGGGAGAATTTGAATGAAGAAAATCATTGGAATCCAACCATATCTCTCCCCATATCACTTCCTTCATCTTACTAGTCCTAAGAGTCACCTTCACCTTCAAACAGCCCCACTGTTCCTTCAAACAACTCCATTAGCCCCTCAAATCATCCTTACTTAATAGGACATGATCAAGAATTGCATCAAGGGGGAGGACCGAAACCAATCAAGGTTTATTCAAGAAGTCCTCCCCAAGCTGCCTAATCATTGGAACTGGAGCTAAGTCCAGATTCCACAAATGAAGGTATGGTGTTAGTTAATAACACAAATCTCCTAATTGCCCTTAGAAAAGGGGTACCAAAGTGCACTCAATATCTTCTGCCAAATCACTTAACTTATACAAAATTGTCTCATGAGTACAGAGCTTTTACTGCATAAGTTGACAGTGTTGACATTCCAAAAGACATTCAAAGTACACTTCAAGATCCTAAATGGAAGGTAGCATTTGAAGAAGAAATGAATGCCCTACTAAAAAATGATACTTAGGAAACAATTGATCCTCCACAAGCAAAGAAAGTAGTGGGTTTTAAATGGATATTCATTGTGAAATTCAAACCAAATAGAGAGGTAGAGAGATACAAGACAAGGTTGGTGGCTCAAGGATACAATCAAACACATGGTATAGATTATGAAGAGACATTTGCACCAGTGGCAAAAATGAACTCAATTAAGGTATTACTTTCTCTTGCTGTAAACCTTGACTGGGAACTCTACGAAATGGACATAAAAAATGCCTTCTTAAATGAAAAACTGGAAGAAGTGTTCATGAAGAAGCCTCATCGATTTAATGGTAGAAGTAACAAGGTGTGCAAACTCAAAAAATTCCCTCTATGGATTAAAGCAATCTCTAAGAGCCTGGTTCACTAAATTTAGTTCAACATTGAAGTCATTTGGTTACACACAAGGACAAGCTAACCACACCTTGTTTATCAAACAAAGAAGCAGTGGAAAAAGAGTTATTCTCATTGTGTATGTAGATGATATGGTAATTACAGGTGATGATCAAGAGGAGATAGAAAAGTTGAAGGCCCATTTGAAGAATGAATTCCAAGTTAAAGACCTTGGAACACTTAGGTACTTCTTGGGTATGGAAGTAGCCTGAAGCAATCAAGGAATATTTATCAATCAAAGGAAGTATGTCCTTGACTTGTTAAAGGAAGTTAGGAAAATTGGATGCAAGCCAGCAATTACTCCTTTAGAAAGAAATTGGAAGCAAAAATCCAAGATGAAATTGGAAGTATGTCCTTGACAACATGATGGAATGAAACATGTCAGAATTGATAGTAGTTTTATCAAAGATGCAATTGATTCAGGAAGTATTAGTCTTTCCTTTGTTCCAACCGCACATCAGGAAGCTGATATACTCACCAAAGCTTTATCAAGACTAGGATTTGAATTCTTAGTTGCCAAGCTGTGAATGATTGATATCTATTCACCAGCTTGAGGGGGAGTGTTAGAGAGAATCTTGGTGATTGACAGAAATCACTTTCAGTGATTGATAGGAATTAGCATTTGATGTAATATTGTAATTGATTGTAATTTCCTAGTTATTAGCCTTTGTAGGTGAGGAGTAATTTCCTCCATATTTCCTTATTTACTTCCTAGAATTAGGATAGCTTCAGCCTATAAATATTCTGTAAATTTGTTCTCTAAAGATTAAGAAAGAGGATTCATTCTTATAGCCTCTTTGGTCAGAACTTTAATTTTTAGTTCTTCTCTTTGTTGATTGTAGCATGAACCAATGACCCCACAATGAAAGAAGAACAAATTTAACTTCAGAACTTAACACCGGTTTTTGGTACTGTGAGCAAGAAATATGTAACATGTATATGAGACCCACTCTGAGTGATCATCTAATCTATGAGGATCAGGATTTTCCTTGTCTTCCTTCCAAAAATGAACAATATCTTCTACCACTGAGATTGGTAATTTTTTTTTTTTTTTATGATATCTAATTAGTGGAGACCAGCATATCTAACAAGCTCATGTGATGATGCTTCTTGAGCCAGACAATAGAAGAGTTAAATCAAATCTAAGCCCATGGTCCACAAAGATTTAAATATATAATAGGACTCTTCTAGTGGCCACAGTGCACCAAAGACTTAAATCAAACCCAAGTCCTTGGTCCACAAAGATCATAGACAATACCATAGCAGACCACAAAGATCAAATCTCCCCATTTAAATTTTGGTATAATTCCATTGAAGACTGGTTAACAAAATAAAAAAAAACACTCCTCCTTTGTAAATATAATTACTCAATAGAGAAGAAAATTCATTTTGTATTATCATAGAATTATTCTGCAAATCTTATTGAGAGTCTCAAAGAATTTACTTGCATTTTGCTACAAAAGCTTTTGGGGACCAGGAAAACATAAATAAGTAAATTCTTCATTGGATTTTACTCCATGAATGATCATATGGATAGGGATCTCATTGGATCCAATATGATACATTGATATAACTTCATGAAAGAAATAACTTTTGCGCCATGATAAGATGAATGTTTAACTGTGATTCTGTTTGATAAATCTCTGATTACATATAGATCTTTGTACATTTCCAAAGAAGATATAAGAAAGAAGGAAAATTTTTAGAAGGTAAGCAATATCTTGCTTTACAAAATTGTGTTAACTACTCTATGTCAGTCTTCACACTATGGGTTAGCACCCATTCAAGCTAGAAGAGATACTTAGGAAGACATCTTCTCTGCAAGGTATTGTGAGACCGCCCTTGGGATGATCATAACCGAATTCATCCTCTGCTTGACTCAACAAATCTTGGAATGCAGGTTGGTTCAAGTATGATATGGGGATCACAAACCGCTTCATTTTCTCCCCAACATAGACTGCAAGATAGCCCTTTGGAACATCCACAGCTTTTGTAGATGCATGGTTTGCAGAAAATGAAACTCTTCTAATACCTGGTAAACGAAAACCCATTGTTCTATCTGTAAGAAGAGAATGGTCAAAAAAGATTGTGTATAAGTAGGAAGTCTTTTGAATTTTGATGCTTAAGGATGAGAAAGATTTGTGTTGCTTCTAAATGCATAAAACTAGGAGTATATATAGATGGAAAGATTTGTGGGAAACCGTTGGCTACTTGAATGATAGTTGGAAGGCCTTTGTGATTGGGTCTACTTAGAGACAAGAGCTCATAAGAGATCACATGGTGTTGTCTTAGACTTCATCAACAAGTTATATTTGTGAATATATGTCCCACCTTCTAGGACTAATGACAACACATTTCCTACTTGAAATTAGAAAAGAGTTGTACAGATCAAATTAACCTTATCTTTCAGCCTTGTAAGACCTCACATGTGTTGTTGTAGACATGCTTTAATGAGATATCTATATCTTACAAGGTTTTCTACAAACGAAAGGGCTATGCCAGATTTTCATTTAATGTGAGGGTCTACCTCTGTCCTCACATTAAACATGCTTTCATGAGTTGTCTATGTAACCTAAATTAAAGTTATCATATTTGGAATCTGCACTGAGTAGATGCTATTTTTTCGTTTTTTGGATTTTGACATCCTGGTTTTGTATGTACTTTTTTTAAGAAAAATAATATTGATTTTTTTAAAATTCATCACATAGCTCTTTATTTTTACTAGCTTAGAAGTAAAAGGTGATCAAGTGTTTAATGTGGGTGATATGAGAAATATTTAGCAGAGTACTGTGCTAAACAAGGCATATTATAGGTTACTAACTGTTTGGAAAGTATCTGTAAATTATTCAAGTACTAAAATAGAAAACCACTATAATGTTATGCTTTCATGAAATTTATTGGTTACATGGCTACCAGAAGTTGTACCATGTATATATATGTATGTATGTATAAACTGAAAAGTGATACATTGGAATCTGCAATATAAAACGTTTGAAGAAAGTTCTAGATTTATGAACTTATTGTAGATCCATCAGCCGAATAATTAAGGTAGTTTCCCACCTCATTGTCAGAACAAAATGGGAATTTGTTCTTGAATTTAATAAAGAAAGCTCAGCTGATTCTGCAATGAAGAAATATATATGAAGAACACCAGATGATTCTGGAAAGGATCATTATCCAAATTCATGCATAAATAAAATATAAAAAAGTATAATTCTACAATCAATTTTATATACCAAAGTTAAAGGAGTGCATATTACCTAAAAATTGAAAAAAGAGGAATGGGAAACTTTAAGAAACCTAGTTATATCATAGAGATTAAAAAGTAAACTNTCCAAATTCATGCATAAATAAAATATAAAAAAGTATAATTCTACAATCAATTTTATATACCAAAGTTAAAGGAGTGCATATTACCTAAAAATTGAAAAAAGAGGAATGGGAAACTTTAAGAAACCAAGTTATATCATAGAGATTAAAAAGTAAACTGTAATATTCAGTATTCACGAATTTCTTTGTTAGATGTACATCTTTCCACATCCAATGCAAAATGGAAAGATGAAGAAGTTTGCAATGTTTGATTATGTCATTCCTACAAAAGTGAGTTCATCATTGATTATCTACATATCGGTCTTCTCCTTTATGATCTTTGCAAGCGAGAAGTGATCTCGAGGAAGACATCTTCTGAGCAAGGAATTTTGAGGCCATCCATTGGATGATCATATCCAAATTCTTGTTTAGTTTAACTCAGCAAATCTTGAAATGAAGGTTAATTCAAGTAATATTTTAGAATACATGTCCCACCTTCTAGGACAGATGCCTACTTGATATTAAAGAGAGGTTTACAGTTCAAGCCTGAACTTTGTTTCAGCCATGTAAAACCTGACATGTGGTGTTCTAGACATACTCAATAGACATATGATGATCACTAGCCAGAATTGTAAGGAAACATACCATGAAGAATAGTTGAGGTTTACCCTTCAAATAGGCCAACATGCTTTAAAATTGGTTCTTTAAAACTGAAGCTGATATGCAACTTTGATGATTTAGACTTTTTCTTGGTTAATAGTTTGATGAAAATATTGTGCCAATTGAACTTGAATTTGTGACACTCTGCTAAACATCCGTGAACTGTCTTCTTCTGTGCTGTTTAAACAATAAATGTGAGGGGAAAAAATAGAGTCAGAGCATTCTGAAAGTAAGTTTCCCTTGACCAAATAACCAATGACATTTTCTTTTCAATTCTTCCTGTTTGTAATTTCAGAAAGTTCAATTTCCTTAGAATGAAAGAAGCATATATTTGACTTGAAAACTCAATTCCATGACAATTAAGTTAGACAGTTAACTGATGGTTAACCTATGAAGTATGTTATCTCTTCAATATTAACATACAGTTGAAGATCCAATTTTTTCAAATAACATAGGTGAGAAAAAAAGCATATAGCATGGATTAGAGTCTCACTGACAGGTGATCAGTATTCACTAATACCATATTTAATTTTGCAGTGGGATGCTTCAAAATCACTTGACTAGGCAAATAGAGCATTAGGTTACTTGTGATGATGTTACTTGACTAGGCCAAATGAGGATTAGATTACCAACAATAGGAAATGGGGCCCATACTTTTAAGTGATAATTAAATGGGAGGGAGCACTAACGTAGGAGAATTACATCTGATATTTGTTCTATGGTGCTGAAACCAGGAACCAAATGAACCACATAATATAGAAGAGTCTAGTAGAGAGTTGCTAAGGCTAACTCAGGGAAAATGTTTGAGTTCCATGATTGGTGCAAGGGTATAGATTAAAGTATGGTACTATAGGCTGCAAAAGAATTACTGTTCTACTCTCCATTAGAAATTAATGCACAATTGTGTAAATTAATTGATATATGACAATGATATTCCATATATTAGAAGTCATTGAGATTAGACAAAAAGGTAAAGAAAATTGTGTCTCTCTTTATATAGAAATTTTCCAATTCCAGGGGAAGGGTAAAAAGAAATGGAAAAGGGAAAATCTTCCCAAGAAAAGAAAGTGCCTTCTGTACAAAATTGTCTCACTAATCTATCTCAGTGTCTTCACTCTTCAGAATGCTTTATTGCCCATTCAAACAAGAAGTGAGGTCTACAAACACATCCTCTGTGCAAGGAATTGTGAGACCACCCATGGGATGATCATATCCAAACTCTTCTTCAGCTTGGCTTAATAATTCTTGGAATAAAGGTTGGTTCAAGTATGATATGGGAATGACGAACCGCTTCATTTCCTCTCCAACATAAACTGCAAGGTAGCCTTTTGGGACTTCAACAGATTTGGAAGCTGCTTGGGATGCAGTAAATGATGCCCTTCTAATACCAGATAAGCGGAAACGCATTGCTCTGTGTCTCTCCACAGAAAGAACAATACAATGATCTAAAAGGACTTGTATAAGAAAGAAATATTTGAATTCTGCTGCTGAGGATGCAAATGACTCTTGGTTCTTTTGAACACAATGATGAGTATATATAGATTAACACAATGGTGAGTGTTGTATGTGATGGGGTCAAGGGAGAGACAAGAGCTCTTGAGAGTTCACATGGCATTGTCTTAGAAGTCTCTCTATTGATGGTTACTGGAGGTTAGGGAATGCATGTCCCACCTTTAGGATCATCTTCCAGCACAATTACCAGTTGAAAATGAAAGAGCAAGCTATCTGTATAGCTGAGAGCTTAATAATTTTTTAACCAATGAAAGGGAATAGTTTTCATGTTGCAGACATGCTCCAAACATATCCATTTTGTCTTCATATTGATTAGGCAGCTGATAGCTACTAGTACTAAATAATAAATTCTAATCCATAAACCATGACATCTAGTTGATAGCTATTAAATCATAGTCTAGACATGATCCCAACCTAACTAATACTACTAGCAAAATTTCAGTACTTATAATTGTAGGACAGAACCGGGTAAGAAATGAATGAGTTATAGCCCCACAAAAGAGCCAACCAATCCATTCAAATAGCAAAATTATTGCCATAAAGTATTTGTAAAGATTTGTTTGTCTAATTTTTTTTTAATTGGCTTTCAATAGCAATATAAAGTAAAAGATAGCCTATGAATTTTTATTGCCCTACCAGAAAAATATTTGCACTAAAATCTGATATATACAGCACAGATAAATGAATTTTGAAATTTATGTTTAAAGGAGAAAGGNCTTATAAGAATTACTTAGTTCGAATTGGAATATACATGCTTCTTAAACTTATGGAAGTTGGTAGATTTAAACCATTATAGTTGGAAAGTTGCAAAAGACGTGTAGTCATAGATGCTAATTACCTTAACGCTAACCTTCATAAAGTTAACTATTAAATTCTTGAAAACCATAGGTCAATGCCACTTATTTTCTTCATAGTAATTACATATTCCTTCTTTCGGAGGTGCTAATTCTGACCAATCTTGGAGGAATCAGCCTTGCTGTTGCTCCTTTCAAAGAAACAATTTCAGTGAAAATGGTCAAGCTTGCTTGCCAGTTGTCTTTTCTAGAGGAATTACCAAATCTATTAATTACTTGTCTTGTCATACTTAACAGTTAACAACATCTCTATTGCAGTGCAGAAGTTGCAAATTTTTCTTTTTTTGGGGTGGAGAGAGCTTTATGACTTGTTGAGTTCATAGAGATTTGACCAAAAGTAAAAAACAACAGAGTTACACAGAATTTCTCTTTCAGTTCCGGTAGAAATTTTTTACAATTGACAACAAAGGATAACAAAAGAATTCTTTACAAAGATAAAAGTAATGCCTACAAAACTGTCTCTTCTAATCTATCTCAGTTGCCTAAAATATGATCTATAGCCCATTCAAGCCAGAAGTGATATCTAAGAACACATGTTCCTTGTAAGGAATTGTAAGACCACCCATTGGATGACCATATCCGAATTCTTCTTCAGCTTGACAAAGTAATTCTTGAAATAAAGGTTGGTTCAAGTATGAGATGGGAATCACGAACCGCTTCATTTTCTCTCCAATATAGACTGCTAGGTAGCCCTTTGGTACTTGAAGAGATTTTGAAGTGTATGCAGCCCGTAGAATAGCAGGTAAATGGAGACCCATTGGTTTATGTTTATCTTCAGGAAGAGCCAAATGATGTGAAACAATCTAAATTTTGATGGTTCGGGATGCAAATGCTTTGTTGTGGTGCTTGTGAACTAAAAAATGAATGCATATATATACGGTTGAAATGATTGTTGAAGAAGCTATATGATGGGATCTAATGAGAGACAAGAGGTCATGAAAGTTCACATGGTATTGTCTCACAGGTCTCTCTTGAGGATCAAGAAATTAAATGACAGTCCATACCCTACCTTCTGAAATAATGGCCAACAGAGTTCCCCACTTGAAATCAAAGATGTCTACAGAGGTGAAGCCCAATGTTTGTTATATGTATTGTAATATAGCTACTCCATTTAGTAGACATACTTTGTACATCACACATGTTTGATGTTTTCTTCATATTGATTGCACAACTGATATATAACAAGAAACCAACATTGTCTATAAACCATGAGCAGCATCTGGTTGATAGCCTTTAAAATCATATTATTAGTAGGCAAGAGGAGAACCAGTATAAAAGTATGATAATAATTAGCCAGCATCACGAAAATATTTTATGTAACAGATTGTCAGACAACAGCCTGTGAAGAAAGCATGAGATTTGGCCCCATTAGTAGGCCAACATATTCTATTCAGACAAGTCTCTATAAAACTTGTTCTCCAAATTTATACCAAGAATTGATAGGAATTGTTGTGATTTGGTCTGCATGTGACAATAGTTAGCTGATAGAATTCCAGTTTGTGAATATCTGTCAAACCAGCTCGAATAAATTGTGCCCTTATGTAAGAGGAAACTTGAGGAATCAACTTGCTTTCTATAATTGATATTGCAGAAATTATATTTTACTTGGGGGAAGAAGTAATGAACTTTACTTTTTAGTTCTTCCCTTTGTTGATTGTAGCATGAGCCAATGACCTCACAATGAAAGAAGAACAAGTTTGACTTCAGAACTTAACACTGGTTTTTGGCACTGTGAGCAAGAAATTTGATACTCCAGTGTATGTTATCTGGATGAAATATGTAACATTGATATGAAACCCACTCTGGGTGATCATCTAATCTATGAGGATCAGGATTTTTCTTTTCTTTCTTCCAAAAATGAAAGATATCTTCTACCACCGAGATCGTTAAAATTTTTCATGATATCTGATTAGTGGAGACCAGCATATCTAACAAGCTCATGTGATGATGCTTCTTGAGCCAGACAATAGAAGAGTTAAATCAAATCCAAGCCCTTGGTCCACAGATTTTAATATATAGTAGGACTCTCTCAAGTGGCCACAGTGCACCAAAGAGTTAAATCAAACCCAAGTCCTAGGTCCACAAAGATCATAGACAATACCACAGCAGACCACAAAGATCAAATCTCTCTATTTAAAATTTGGGATACTTCCATTGAAGACTGGTTAAAAAAAAAAAGAAAAAAAGAAAAAACTCCTCCTTTATAAAATATAATTACTCAATAGAGAAGAAAAGTCATTTTGTATTTTTATAGAATTATTCTGTAAATCTTATTGAGAGTCTCCAAGAATTTAATTGCATTTTGTTACAAAAGCTTTTGGGACCTAGGGAAACATAAATAAGTAAATTCTTCAGTGGATTTTACTCCATGAATGATCATATGGATAGGGATCTCAGTGGATCCAAAATGATACATTTAGATAACTTGATGAATGAAAAAACTTTTCAGCCATAATAAGATGAATGTTTAACTGTGATTCTGTCTGATAAATTTCTGATTACATATAGGTCTTTGTACATTTCCAAAGAAGATATAAAAAGAAGGAAAAAAAATTTAGAAGTTAATCAATATCTAGCTTTACAAAATTGTGTTAACTAATCTATGTCAGTCTTCACTTTATGGGCTAGCACCCATTCAAGCTAGAAGTGATACTTAGGAAGAAATCTTCTCTGCAGGGTATTGTGAGACAGCCCATGGGATGATCATAACCGAATTCATCCTCAGCTTGACTCAACAAATCTTGGAATGCAGGTTGGTTCAAGTATGATATGGGAATCACGAACCGCTTCATTTCCCCCCCAACGTAGACTGCAAGATAGCCCTTTGGAACATCCACAGCTTTTGTAGATGCACGGTTTGCAGAAAATGAAACTCTTCTAATACCTGGTAAACGAAAACCCATTGTTCTATCTGTAAGAAGAGAATGGTCTAAAAGGATTGTGTATATGAAGGAAGTCTTTTGAATTTTGATGCTTAAGGATGAGAAAGATTTGTGTTGCTTCTAAATGCATAAAACTAGGAGTATATATAGATGGAAAGATTTGTGGGAAACCATTGGCTACCTGAATGTTGGAAGGCCTTTGTGCTTGGGTCTACTTCGAGACAAGAGCTCATAAGAGATCACATGGTGTTGTCTTAGACTTCATCAACAAGTTATATTTGTGAATATATGTCCCACCTTCTAGGACTAATGACAACACGTACATTTCCCAGTTGAAATTAGAAAAGAGTTGTACAGATCAAATTAACCTTATCTTTCAGCCTTGTAAGATCTCACATGTGTTGTGGTAGACATGCTGTAATGATATATCTTTATCTCCAAGGTTTTCTGCAATCTGAAAGGGCTATGCCGGATTTTCATTTAATGTGAGGGTCTACTTCTGTCTTTCGCATTAAACATGCTTTCATGAATTGTCTATATAACTTAAATTAAAGTTATTATCGTTGGAATCTGCAGTGAGTGGATGCTATTTTTTCATGTTTTGTATTTTGGCATCTTGGTCTTGTATGTATTTCTTTTAAGAAAAATAATATTGATTTTGTTTAAATTCATCACATAGCTGTATACTCTTACTAGCTTAGAAGGAAAAGGTGATCAGGTGTTTAATATGGGTGATATGAGAAATATTTAGTAGATACTATACTAAACAAGGAATATTATAGGTTACTAACTGTTCGGAAAGTATTTGTGAATTATTCAAGTATTAAATTCGAAAACCACTATAATATTATGCTTTTGTTGAAAAAATAATCTAGAAAAATCAAGAAAAGTCAAAAAGTCAAAAAAAGAAGTGTTTAGACTACTTGACCCAGGTAGAAAAATCTAGGTAACAAAGCTATTAACTAGAAAAGCCTAGAAACTAAAGAAACTGACTTTGAAGGTCGGTTAACTTGCCTATAAAAAGGCATCCTTGTACGTTAAAATGTAAGCTAGCATATGCTAGCTAATACCCTATAACTAAAGTCATCAGCATGGAAGAAAGAGAAACCAATACATCTTGTACTAGTCAACTATCCAAAGTTTTGACTCTTCCCACTTCTCACGTTTCTCTTTCTTCCACCTATCCAATTAAATATCATTCTTCTTATCTACCAATCACACTCACACATACATCATTACTATCATTTTTCAAAAATTCAACATGGTATCAGAGCTCATATGGCTTAACAACCCAATTCGATCCAAGATCAAGGTAAAATGTTACACAGACCTGTGGCCTCTGAGACTCAAGCTCTAAAATTGAGCACAAGTCCAGGCGATAAATAAAAGAGAGAGACCTGTGGCCTCTGAGGCTCAAAGCTTGAAGTACAAGCCCAGGCTGAAGACAACACTTTTTCACAACATAAAAATTTTGGACGGGCCCACTCACATATTTTAGAGCCTAAGAAGACAAACTACAACAGCAGTTCTCAAAAATTTGTCAAAGCCACATGCAGTCAGAGAGAACAAAGAAGTAGCAACAAAATTTCTACATGGCAACTACAATAGAACATTAGCAATTCAAGATTTTTCTAGATTAAGGGGAAGTGTTGAAAAAGTAATCTAAAAAAATCAAGAAAAATCAAAAAGTAAAAAAAAGAAGTGTCTAGACTACTAGACCCAAGTAGAAAAATCTAGGTAACAAAGCTATTAACTAGAAAAGCCTAGAAACTAAAGAAACCGACTTTGAAGGTCGGTTAACTTGCCAATAAAAAGGCATCCTTGTATGTTAAAATGTAAGCTAGCATATGCTAGCTAGTACCCTATAACTAAAGTCATCAGCATGGAAGAAAGAGAAACCAATACATCTTGTACTAGTCAACTATCCAAAGTTTTGACTCTTCCCATTTCTCACGTTTCTCTTTCTTCCACCTATCCAATTAAATATCATTCTTCCTATCTACCAATCACACTCTCACACATACACCATTACTATAACTTTTCAAAAATTCAACAGCTTTCAAGAAATTTATTGGTTACATGTCTACCAGAAGTTATACCATGTATATATATGTATGTATGTATAAACTGAAAGGTGATACATTGGAATCTGCAACATAAAATGTTTGAAGAAAGTTCTAGATTTATGAACTTATTGTAGATCCATCAGCCGAATAATTAAGGTAGTTGCCCATCTCAATGTCACAACAAAATGGGAATTTGTTCATGAATTTAATAAAGAAAGCTCAGCTGATTAGTCTGCAATGAAGNTTGTATGTTAAAATGTAAGCTAGCATATGCTAGATAATACCCTATAACTAAAGTCATCAGCATGGAAGAAAGAGAAACCAATACATCTTGTACTAGTCAACTATCCAAAGTTTTGACTCTTCCCACTTCTCACGTTTCTCTTTCTTCCACCTATCCAATTAAATATCATTCTTCTTATCTACCAATCACACTCTCACACATACACCATTACTATAATTTTTCAAAAATTCAACAGCTTTCAAGAAATTTATTGGTCACATGTCTACCAGAAGTTATACCATGTATATATATGTATGTATGTATAAACTGAAAGGTGATACATTGGAATCTGCAACATAAAATGTTTGAAGAAAGTTCTAGATTTATGAACTTATTGTAGATCCATCAGCCGAATAATTAAGGTAGTTGCCTATCTCAATGTCACAACAAAAGGGGAATTTGTTCATGAATTTAATAAAGAAAGCTCAGTTGATTAGTCTGCAATGAAGAAATATATATGAAGAACACCAGATGATTCTGGAAAGGATCATTATCCAAATTCCTGCATAAATATAAAATAAAAAATATGATTCTGCAATCAATTTTATATACCAAAGTTAAAGGAGAACATATTACCTAAAAATTGAAAAAAGAGGAATGGGAAACTTTAAGAAAGCAAGTTATATCATAAAGATTAAAAAGTAAACTGCAATATTCTGTATTCAAGAATTTCTTTGTTAGATGTACATCTTTCCACATCCACTGGAAAATGGAAAGAAGAAGAAGTTTACAATGTTTGACTATGCCATTCCTACAAAAGTGAGTTCATAGTTGATTATCTACATATCAGTCTTCTCCTTTATGATCTTTGCAAGCGAGAAGTGATCTCTAGGAATACATCTTTTGTGCAAGGAATTGTGAGGCCACCCATTGGATGATCATATCCAAATTCTTGTTCAGTTTGACTCAGCAAATCTTGAAATGAAGGTTGATTCAAGTATGATATGGGAATTACAAACTGCTTCTTTTGGTTCTGTCCTACATAAATTGCAAGATAACCCTTTGGGACATCAGCACGCCTCTGGAGAGCCCGCAAGCAAAAACCCATTGTTTTGATTTCCTATTTGGTGAAGAATAAGAGAATGATTTCAAAGGACTAGTATGGGAAGTAATTGATTCTTCAAAAATGCAATGGGCTTGACTTGCTTATGACTGTAACCATGACTCTATTTGTATATATATAGATGAGGAGTGCACTTTTGGAAATCATTTGGTACAAAAACAATTGGCTAAGTGATATTCAAATCGGGTCTAGTGAGAGACATGGACCTGAAGGGTCTCATGGTACTGTCTTGGATGTGTTAATCAGTGATCAGGCAATTGTACGAGGTTGGATGCCCCACTTAATTGAAGAACAACCAAGATGGTACCCACTTAAAAATTGAAACAAGTGAAATCTTTACAGGCCAAGACCTAATGCTTGTCTAAGAATTTTAATAGAGGACATATGGTTTCTAGACACACCATCTCATATGTTTCCTTCATATTTTCTGCTAATAGATAACATTTAATCCCGAAACATCTGTACTATTATTAGAAATTAATTGTTGGCACAGTTTTCATATTGTTCTGAAAGGTCAAGTATTTTTAATCTGTTTTCTTACACAAATAACTGTTACGAAGTACTTAGAATTGGAATATACATGCTTCTTGAACTCAGTTTCGTATAGATTACTCAGTTTTGTTTGAAATGTGCAAAGAACTGGAGTCCTATATAGATGCTAATCACTTTAATTATATATAGCCTCTTATAAAATAAAATTTGATTACAAAAGATATCAGTTTTGTACAGATATAGGATTCACTTTAGTGGCCACAATGAACCAAAGAGTTAAATCAAATCCAAGTTCTGGGTCCACAAGGATTTCAGGAAACACTGAAGTGGTCCATGATGTATTCATTGGCTGGTCCTCCAAGAGCGTAAATCCCTTTATTTAAACTTTGGGATAATTTTATTGAAGACTGGTTGACAAAAATAATGCAAGCTCTTCCTTTAATAAATATAATTGTTCAATTGAGAAGAAAAATAATATTTGTCTAATTGTGGAATCTGGATATAAAATTTGAATATATTGATTCTTATTGAGAATTTCCTATATTTCCTTGCTTTTTGCTGCAAAAGCCTTTGGGACTATGAGAAACATATATATGAGTAAATTCTTGGATGGAGTTTATTCCATGAATGATGAACTGAAAACAAATTTAATCCAATATGAAACATTTTGATAACATCATGGAAGAAATAATTTTTCAGTCATAAATTGCAGATAAAAACAACTGTAATTCTGTTCATAAATTTCTCATTTCGGAACCAAGACGGATACTTTTACATTTCCAAATCTATGTAAGCAATTGCTACTTGATTTACAAAATTGTGATTAATCTATGTTAGTCTTCTTGTTATGGGTTAGCTTAGCACCCATTCAAGCTAGATAGGAAGACATCTTCACTGCAAGGAATTGTTAGACCTCCCATTGGATGATCAAACCCAAATTCTTCCTCAGCTCTACTCAACAATTCTTGAAATGAAGGTTGGCTCAAGTGTGAGATGGGAATCACAAACCGCTTCATTTTTTCTCCAACATAGACTGCAAGATAGCCCTTTGGCACATCCACTGCTTTTGTAGATGCCAGGTTAGCACCTAATGAAGCCCTTTTGATACCAGGCAAACGAAAACCCATTTTGTTATGTGTAAGAAGGTAGTGATCTGAAAGGACTTGTGTATAAGAAGGAAGCCTTCTGAATTTTGATGTTTAAGGATGAGAAAGTCTTGTGTGCTTCTGAGTGCTTGATACTAGGAGTATATATAGATGAAAGGTTATGTGCAAAACCATTGGCTACTTGAATGATTGGGGGAAAGACCTATGTGATGGGGTCTACTAAGAAACAAGGGCACTAAGAGTTCACATGGTGTTNATACCAGGCAAACGAAAACCCATTTTGTTATGTGTAAGAAGGTAGTGATCTGAAAGGACTTGTGTATAAGAAGGAAGCCTTCTGAATTTTGATGCTTAAGGATGAGAAAGTCTTGTGTGCTTCTGAGTGCTTGATACTAGGAGTATCTATAGATGAAAGGTTATGTGCAAAACCATTGGCTACTTGAATGATTGGGGGAAAGACCTATGTGATGGGGTCTACTAAGAAACAAGGGCACTAAGAGTTCACATGGTGTTGTCTTAGAGGTCTTTGTCATGGATCAACAAATTATCTTTGAGAACATGTCCTACAGTCTAGGAAAAATGACAACACATTACTCACTTGAGATAAAAGAGGATACAGCTTAAACCTAATTTTTGTTTCAGCAATGTAAAACCTGACATCTGTGGTGTTGTAGACATGCTCAATTGAGATAGCACAAGGTTTTCTGCATACTTATAAGCCAGCTCAGAGAGTGGGCTAGATTTGCATTTATTTGAGGCTAGTAAGAGACGTGAGTGTGAAGGATTCACATGGTACTGTCTTCAGAAATTAAGTCAGTATTTATAAATTGTTTAAAAGTAAAATATAAAAATTTCCAGTAAGACTACATCTTTCCACTTACAGGACAAAAATTTACAATGTTAGATTATATCATCTTTACAAAAGAGAGTTGATCATTGATCATCTACATGTCAGTCTTCTCCTTTATGATCTATGCAAGTGAGAAGTGATATCTAGGATGGATTATCATATCCAGAATCTTTTTCAGCTTGACTCAGCAAATCTTGAAATGTAAGTTGATTCAAGCATGATATTGGTATGACAAACCTCTTTTGGTTCTCTCCAACATAAACTGCAAGATAACCCTTCGGGACATCGGTGTGCCTTTGAAGACCAGGCATACGAAAGCCCATTGTTGTGAAGTTCTATTTGGTGAAGAACAAGAGAATTATTTCAAAGAGCTAGTATGGGAAATATTTGATTGCTTGAAAAGGCACAGGACTTGACTTGCTTGTGGCTGCAGCCATTACTTGTATATATATAGATAATGAGAGGGATTTAGGAAAAGATTTGATACAGAAATGATTGATTAAGAGCTATCCAAATGGGGACTAGTGAGAGACTTGAGTATGAAGGGTCACATGGTATTGCAGAAGAATAGCTAGCCAGAATGGTACCCACTGAAAAATTAAAACTAGATATCAAAACCTCTTGCTTGTCTAAGCTTTTTAATAGCTGACATAATGTGTTCAAGAAACACTTGAGACATGTCATATATTTCCTTCACATTGATCAGGCAACTAATAGCATGTTGATAAGTCTGTTTTATACNACTTACAGGACAAAAATTTACAATGTTAGATTATATCATCTTTACAAAAGAGAGTTGATCATTGATCATCTACATGTCAGTCTTCTCCTTTATGATCTATGCAAGTGAGAAGTGATATCTAGGATGGATTATCATATCCAGAATCTTTTTCAGCTTGACTCAGCAAATCTTGAAATGTAAGTTGATTCAAGCATGATATTGGTATGACAAACCTCTTTTGGTTCTCTCCAACATAAACTGCAAGATAACCCTTCGGGACATCGGTGCGCCTTTGAAGACCAGGCATACGAAAGCCCATTGTTGTGAAGTTCTATTTGGTGAAGAACAAGAGAATGATTTCAAAGAGCTAGTATGGGAAATATTTGATTGCTTGAAAAGGCACAGGACTTGACTTGCATGTGGTTGCAGCCATTACTTGTATATATATAGATAATGAGAGGGATTTAGGAAAAGATTTGATACAGAAATGATTGATTAAGAGCTATCCAAATGGGGACTAGTGAGAGACTTGAGTATGAAGGGTCACATGGTATTGTCTTGGATGTCACATGGTATTGCAGAAGAATAGCTAGCCAGAATGGTACCCACTGAAAAATTAAAACTAGATATCAAAACCTCTTGCTTGTCTAAGCTTTTTAATAGCTGACATAATGTGTTCAAGAAACACTTGAGACCTGTCGTATATTTCCTTCACATTGATCAGGCAACTAATAGCATGTTGATAAGTTTGTTTTATACCGCTTATCTTGTGCTAATCTAGCTTGATTATTGTTTGTTCTAGGGTATTTTAGGTTTGAATTTGATTTTAATGTTTTGTTGTTTATTTTGTAGGTTTTTAGTTTAGAAGTCTTCGGAAGTCAATTCGGTGTAAAAAATAGTGAATTCTAGAAGAATTTGATGCAGCCCCCATACCTAGCACTGCAGTGCAGCCATCGCACTAAAATGAAAAGGCAACCAGAAGTTTGGGCATTGTGCCAAGCGCTGCGTGCCTGGAAAGAAAGGAAATTGCACAGAAAGCAGAACCTCTGGTGCCGCAGAGCCCTAACACCAGCGCTGCAGCGCCGGTAAAGGAGATTTTAGTAATGCCAGGCAGAGAATTTAACGCCGCAACGTCTGTCACCCATGCAGAAGCAAGAGTCAGGCAAAGACTTCAAGGCTGCGGCAAACCCAGCGCTGCAGCCCTCCTAGAGTCAACTCGGGATTTGACCTCCAGAACTCTTATTTTCATTAGGACTCATAGTTTATTTTATTTCTTTTCTCTCTTTAACCTCCTAGAACATATAAATAAGACTTTTTGAGACTAAAAGTGGGTTCCACACATTTTTACACAAGAGGCAAGAAGGGAAGGAAGATCAAGCTCCAAGAAGTGGATTTCATCATTGATTCTCAGCTTTTAAGAGTTTTTGTTTTTCATCTTTTTATCTTATACTCATGTCTAAATTCTATGTAATCATGTTCCTATTTGTTGTTATGAACTAAATTCCCTTCTAGGGCTATGATGTAGCCTAATTAGGATGATTTGTGATTTTCTATTTCTTTAATTCAAGTACATCTTTATAAATTGCATATTCTCCTCGATTCTTTATGCCTCTAATTGATTGACCATCAAATTAGTTGATTTAATAATTGCAATGAGACCAGAAGGTAATTTGTAATTCAAGATCATAGGGATTAAGATCATAAATTGCATTAGGGATAAGAACATACCCTTATGATTTATGTATCTATTAAGAGAACAATAGAATTAAATAAATTTCAAGGTTATTCATAATTTACATAGGAATATAGTGGATTCATAACTTGAGAATATTTTTGTTTGTCCTTGGGAAAGACTAATTGACAGTTTAGGGTTCTTGGTTAGTAATTAAAGAAGATAGTTCTTGGTTAAAGTAGATATAGCAATTCGGATTAGCTATGGTGAAATCGGAAACCTTAGATACTTCTCATTCATATTTCAACCACTTTTGCTATTCTTGCATTTTAGTTATTCTCGATATTAATTCTTGATTTTCTTGATTGTTTAGATAAAATTAGAATACACTTCATTTTGGTACTTAGTAGCTATAGTCTCCATGAGACGACACTCTATTCATCATTTTATTACTTGAAAACAATAATGTACACTTGCGTTAGAGTTTTACACAACACATGTAAAGAGAAGCATTTAGAAAAAGGCTTAGAAATTGTTGGCACATTTTTAATATGATGAAAATTCAAGTCTCTTTAAGTTGTTTTATTATAAAGATAACTGATAAGAATTACTTAGTTAGAATTGGAATATACGTGCTTCTTAAACTTATGGCAGTTGGTAGATTTAAACTATTACAGTTGAAAAGTTGCAAAAGGCATGTAGTCATAGATGCTAATTACCTTAACGCTAACCTTCATAATACGTTAACTATTAAATCCCCAAGCATAGATAATTAGAAATGATGAAAGTAGATATTCAGTAAGTATTGAAATAACCATCACTTATGTTATATTTAATGGTTACCTTGTAACCGGAGACAATGTATGCTGGACTACTCTTAGATTTATTGGGGTGTTATATAACAAGGTTAAAGAGCACAGACAACTCTTACAATTTTAGCAGATTTTGAAATATGTAGATGTTGATGCACTGCTTCCTCAAGACTTGCAAAGAGAAGAGTACGGTCAAGGGGTGGTTGGGGCCCAGGCTCTGGTGTCATCTCTCACGCTAAGTTAGCTCATTATAGAGAGGGAGAGAGGTACCTTAAGGGTAGTGTAGTTTTACTATAGTTGGAAGTCATGTAATGTTCGATCAGCAGCCATGGTTAAATACTATGTCACATGATTAAAATGAAACTAACAAAAAATATTTCATGAAATGATTGCAAATAGAGCTGTTAAATTGTTTACAAATTTGTTTACTGAAAACAAAAGAGGCAATGATATAGGGAAAATTCCTTTCTCTACTTGCTATTTAAAAGAATAAAGTGGTTGACCATGCTNTTAAGGGTAGTGTGGTTTTACTATAGTTGGAAGTCATGTAATGTACGATCAGCAGCCATGGTTAAATACTATGTCACATGATTAAAATGAAACTAACAAAAAATATTTCATGAAATGATTGCAAATAGAGCTGTTAAATTGTTTACAAATTTGTTTACTGAAAACAAAAGAGGCAATGATATAGGGAATTCCTTTCTCTACTTGCTATTTAAAAGAATAAAGAGGTTGACCATGCTCATCTGTATCTAAATCTGATTTGCTATGATGATTACTACCCCATTAGAAATGCCCACATCTTGTCAATGTTAATTTCGAATCGTCCACCTAATAGGTTTGATTAAATAAAAGAAAAGGAAAGAAAATAGGTTCACGACAGTTCTAGTTAATCTATATGCATATATGCTTCTAAGTCTTCACATATCAAACATTTATGTATGTATAAGCATAATAGGTTTATGCGTACATACCTTCTGATAAATTCATAGCGCCTACTCCTTCCAGATGATTACTTGAACGGTCAATATTGTTATCACCATTTCTTTCATAGTCATTTCTAGATGCTTCAAGTCTAACCTCTTCAGGAACATGTTGACATATAGCTACACTCTGTCCTTTGGTACTAGATAAATGTGCTTTGATTCTTGAAGCACCTGCACCTCCTTTAAATTTATGCTCAAAAAATTCGCATTGGAAGGCACCTTCTCCTATTTCTTCAACATATCTCCTTACGCATTCTTTGTCCTACCCATGATCAATATTCCCAGAAATACATTTTATATTTTTTTTAGCATATACCAATAAGGATTTTGACGTTCATATAATCAACTACTTATTTTACGATGGATAATTTGTACAGCATATATATGTTGCTTCTGCTAACTATGATATTATTAGACATATAACAAAGACAAANGCGCCTACTCCTTCCAGATGATTACTTGAACGGTCAATATTGTTATCACCATTTCTTTCATAGTCATTTCTAGATGCTTCAAGTCTAACCTCTTCAGGAACATGTTGACATATAGCTACACTCTGTCCTTTGGTACTAGACAAATGTGCTTTGATTCTTGAAGCACCTGCACCTCCTTTAAATTTATGCTCAAAAAATTCGCATTGGAAGGCACCTTCTCCTATTTCTTCAACATATCTCCATACGCATTCTTTGTCCTACCCATGATCAATATTCCCAGAAATACATTTTATATTTTTTTTAGCATATACCAATAAGGATTTTGATGTTCATATAATCAACTACTTATTTTACGATGGATAATTTGTACAGCATATATATGTTGCTTCTGCTAACTATGATATTATTAGACATATAGCAAAGACAAATTCTAAATATGAAAGAGCCAGAGCATGTGTTATTTCAAGCAACTTTTTATACACAACTAGAATATTCTTCAGTGGGGCAAAGTAGAAGCAAGTGCAAGATGAAGAAGAAGAGCAATTTTCAGTGAAATATGATAAATACAATGGGGATATCGAGTGTGGCCTCAGTAAAACTATCTTTCAAGAAATAACTTTTCAGTCATAATAAGATGAATGTTTAACCGTGAGTCTATTTGATAAATTTATGATTACATATAGATCTTTATACATTTCCAAAGAAGATATAAAAAGAAAAAAAAATTTAGAAGTTAATCAATATCTGGCTTTACAAAATTGTGTTAACTAATCTATGTCAGTCTTCACTTTATGGGTTAGCACTCATTCAAGCTAGAAGTGATACTTAGGAAGACATCTTCTCTGCAAGGTATTGTGAGACCGCCCATGGGATGATCATAACCGAATTCATCCTCAGCTTGACTCAACAAATCTGGGAATGCAGGTTGGTTCAAGTATGATATGGGAATCACGAACCGCTTCATTTCCTCCCCAACGTAGACTGCAAGATAGCCCTTTGGAACATCCACAGCTTTTGTATATGCATGGTTTGCAGAAAATGAAACTCTTCTAACGAAAACCCATTGTTCTATCTGTAAGAAGAAAATGGTCTAAAAGGATTGTGTATATGAAGGAAGTCTTTTGAATTGTGATGCTTAAGGATGAGAAATATTTGTGTTGCTTCTAAATGCATAAAGCTAGGAGTATATATAGATGGAAAGATTTATGGGAAACCATTGGCTACTTGAATGATTGTTGGAAGGCCTTTGTGATTGGGTCTACTTAGAGACAAGAGCTCATAAGAGATCACATGGTGTTGTCTTAGACTTCATCAACACGTTATATTTGTGAATATATGTCCCACCTTCTAGGACTAATGACAACACATTTCCCAGTTGAAATTAGAAAAGAGTTGTACAGATCATATTAAACTTATCTTTCAGCCTTGTAAGACCTCACATGTGTTGTTGTAGACATGCTTGAATGAGATATCTATATCTTACAAGGTTTTCTGCAAACGAGAGGGCTATGCCAGATTTTCATTTAATGTGAGGGTCTACCTCTGTCTTCACATTAAACATGCTTTAATGAATTGTCTATATAACCTAAATGAAAGTTATCATCTTTGGAATCTGCAGTGAGTGGATAATATTTTTTCTTTTTTCGTATTTTTGCATCCTGATCTTGTATGTACTTTTTGTAAGAAAAATAATATTGATTTTGTTTAAATTCATCACATGGCTCTTTATTTTTACTAGCTTAGAAGTAGAAGATGATCAGGTGTTTAATGTGGATGATATGAGAAATATTTAGCAGAATACTGTGCTAACAAGGCATATTATAGGTTACTGTGAGAATAGTGGAAAGGTTGTGAGACTAGCTTCTCACATCTATTATTTATACTAACTGTACAGCAATAACGGGCCTCATCATGGGCCTAATCATAAGCTAATTACAAGCCTAAACATATGCTATAATAACTACAGTATTTACAGCTAATATTCTAACAGTTACTAACTGTTTGAAAAGTATTTGTAAATTATTCAAGTATGAAATTAGAAAAGCACTATAATATTATGCTTTCAAGAAATTTATTGGTTATATGGCTACCAAAAGTTGTACATATATATATGTATGTATGTATGTATGTATGTATAAACTGAAAGGTGAAACATTGAAATCTGCAACATAAAGCGTTTGAGGAAAGTTCTAGATGCTGATCACTTTATTTATAACCTCTTATAAAATAAAATTTGATTACAAAAGATAACAGTTTCGTACTGATATAGGATTCACTTAAGCGGCCATAATGCACCAAAGAGTTAAATCAAATCCAAGTCCTGGGTCCACAAAGATTTCAGGAAACACTAAACTGGTCCATGATGTATTCATTGGCTGGTCCTCCAAGTGCTTAAATCCCTTTATTTAAACTTTGGGATAATTTTACTGAAGACTGGTTGACATAAATAATGCAAGATCTTCCTTTTATAAATATAATTGCTCAATTGAGAAGAAAAATAATATTTGTCTAACTGTAGAATCTGAATATAAAATTTGAATATATTGATTCTTATTGAGAGTTTCCTATATTTCCTTGCTTTTTTTCTGCAAAAGCCTTTGGGACTCTGGGAAACATATATATGAGTAAATTCTTGATTGTAGTTTATTCCATGAATGACGTACTGGAAGCTAATTTAATCCAATATGAAACATTTTGATAACATCATGGAAGAAATAAATTTTCAGTAACAAATTGTAATAAAAAAACTGTAATTCTGTTCATAAATTTCTCACCCCGAAATCCAGATGGATACTTTTACTTTTCCTAATCTATGTAAGGAATTGCTACTTGATTTACAAAATTGTGACTAATCTATGTTAGTCTTCTTGTTATGGGTTAGCTTAGCGCCCATTCAAGCTAGATAGGAAGACATCTTCACTGCAAGGAATTGTTAGACCTCCCATTGGATGATCAAACCCAAATTCTTCCTCGGCTCTACTCAACAATTCTTGAAATGAAGGTTGGCTCAAGTGTGAGATGGGAATCACAAACCGCTTCATTTTTTCTCCAACATAGACTGCAAGATAGCCCTTTGGCACATCCACTGCTTTTGTAGATGCTAGGTTAGCATCTAATGAAGCCCTTCTAATACCAGGCAAACGAAAGCCCATTTTGTTATGTGTAAGAAGGTAGTGATCTGAAAGGACTTGTGTATAAGAAGGAAGCTTTCTGAATTTTGATGCTTAAGGATGAGAAAGTCTTGTGTGCTTCTGAGTGCTTGATACTAGGAGTATATATAGATGAAAGGTTATGTGCAAAACCATTGGCTACTTGAATGATTGGGGAAAGACCTATGTGATGGGGTCTACTGAGAAACAAGGGCACTAAGAGTTCACATGGTGTTGTCTTAGAGGTCTTTGTCATGGATCAACAAATTATCTTTGAGAACATGTCCTACATTATAGGAAAAACGACAACACATTACTCACTTGACATGTGTGGTGTTGTAGACATACTCAATTGAGATAGCACAAGG
>QAOA01001003.1:420262-505688 GCA_003255065.1 Cercis canadensis | reverse complement strand
TTGATCCCTAATTATGGTACATAGGCATTTGAGGGTGACGAATCAAGTCGAGATAATCACCCATTTTTCTTTTGTTTTCATTTAGGGATAAAATAAATACAATTTGGCCATGACTTAATTTACACAATTAATTTCAGGTAACCGTCTTTTAGATAGGTGTTGTAGGGTGCCTAACACATTCCCTACACACAATTAGACTCTCGAACACTCTCTGGTTCCTTGACCAAATTTTGGAAATAAAAGAGGTTTTTCAATTGTTCCCCAATTTTTAATACAATTGGTGGCGACTGCAAGTTTTCTTTCGAAAACTAATCTTTTTCTTTAAGTCCTCCATTTGCGTCATAGGAACCTTCGAGTATGTTATGACATAGGAAGAGCTTGCAAAAATTTGTGAAATTACACACATGGAAGACACACATCTTAAGATTTTTAAAAAAATAAGAATCATGCAAAACGGAACTTTATAGCTCAAAATAGAAACAAAGCACCAAACACTGCCAGAGACATAACAGTAGCAATAGTGCAGAAGTAAATGGTCGCGTCAAAATTAAAATTGGGAGTAGGAGAGACATGAAAAAATTCTAAAAATTTTACATATGAAAGATGCATATTTTACGGTTCTAACAGGACAAGAAATACTCAAATCGGAGCTCTATAGCTCCATCTAGAAATAAGAAACAAAGGGCTCCCAGAGAAAACTAGAAGGCCTGACAGTGCACAAAGAAAACCCAATTTAAAGATCAAAATGGGAATAGGGGAGAAGGAATTTTTCCTTGAAATGTTTACAGATGAGAGACATACGTCTCCCAGTTCCAACGAGACAAGAATGACTAAAATCAAAGTTCTGTAGCTCCATTTAGAAAATAAAACCTAAGGGCTGCTAGAGAAAACTGACAAGCCCAACAGTGCAGAAAAATTGACCAACTTTGAATGAAAACGGGGAACACACGCAAAAGAATTTGGACTTGAAATTTTCCCAAAAGAAAGCCCCATGTTTCCTGGTTCTAACAAGATATACGGTACCAAAATTAGAGCTTTGTAGCTTAAGAAAAAAATTAAAAGATTAAGCACTGCTATAGCTGTTTGACAGCTTCGAAATTGCCGAAGCATAGCCATAAAATTGAGCCAAAAGATGCTAAATAGAATCATGATTTCAACTAGAAACACACATACCAAACAACCAAACAGCCTTCTTGAATTCATAATAGGTATGTGCAAGTATGACAAGAAAATGAAGAGCAGCAAGCATACTAGAGCTAAAGAAATCAGCACATAGGCTTTGAATTTATCCTCAAAACAGCCAAAAAAATATGCTAAAATAGTAATGTAAGTCGACTAAAATAACAGAGAGAAGTATACTAAAACCGAAAACCGAGCTTAAACAAGTATCGAAACCAACCTGAAACAACCACTTGACCAGGGGTATGGCAGCAGTGAAAAAAAAGTCCAAAACAGTCTTTCTTCAGCATATAAACAACCTGCGAAAATGACATCATACAGCTAAACATACGAGTAAATTAAACCCAAGGCAGCCCTATTTTGAAAGCTAAGACAGCCTCTCAAATTCAAGACTTCAAATTAACAAAAGCAACATGAATCCTAAAGTTACAAGTCAGCAATCTCATTCCAAAAATCGAGCCAAGGATATAACCTAAGGTAAGATTAAATGATCACAGGGTAAATTATATCTAAAACATTCCGCAACTAACAATTGAAAGTGTACAAAAGTTTTTTTTTTTTTTTTTGTATCTTTTTCTTTCATAAGATAACATTGTGAGTTATGCCCAAATAGACTTTACAAATTACAGCAATATTAAACATAGAAGATTTACATAAAATGCAAAGCAGAAAACATTTCCCAAGGAGAATCTAAGCCAAATGGGCAGCAACCAAGTCCACCAAAATGCATATCTAAAGCTTGAACGAGGGGTAGAAAAGGAATGAAACAACTAAAAGAAAATAAGATATACCAAAAATTTAACATACTAAGAATTTTAAGCAGCTCTTCAAACCCATCTTCGCTGCCAGCAACAAAGCCCATGAAATAGCCTCAAAATAGTCATTCAACCATTTGGAAATTCTCATAAAAATAACAAAAAAAAGTGTATGCAACAGAAGTAAAATAACTCTCCCTTCACAAATTGTGAAAACCAAGAAGCTCACAATACATGCTTCTCATCAATTAGAGTTCCAATTCTACCATAGCAGTTCAGCAGTGTAGATAACTCAAAATATAATTAATAGAGCACACACACACCACCATTAACTACTCCAAACAAAAGGACATTTAGGGGCCCCTGTTCTGAACCAAGAAAAATCTCATCAGTTTTACAAGATAAACCCAAATAAAGATGAGACAAGAGTTAACCGCACACTTCATAATTTTTTTTACAAGTTGCTACATCTAAGACCATGCTATGTATAGGTGCATAAATTGAAAATTTTAGCTCTAAAAATTTCATTTGGTAAAGGGGAAAGTTAAAAAAACAAACCAAAATATAATGGGTCAATTCCCCAAATATTCAAAGAGAATTCCAAATGACTAATATCTGCTATGCGAAAAATTCCACCATTCTGTACACCACCCAATGTCTAACAACCACAAATTCAAGATCTGGTTGTTAAAGATTTAAGACCCAGGGCTTTGAATTTTCCTTTTCCTTCCACTGCGATTCCACCTTCTTTCTCTTGCACCTAGCTCTCTTCCCCTTTACCCTCACGCTACTTTTCACCCTCTCTTTGATGTGGGTTCCCCCTGTGAAATTTCCTAGCACTTTCCTCTCACTTTCCTATTCTGTCAATCCGTAGGATAATTTTTCTTTCTTTTTGTTTCCAAATTTGCACTTTTCCCCAAAATATCTTCATGCCACATGAAAATTTTAGACCAATCAAATCCCTAGGGAGACTTTCCCTTACACTCCCATTGGTCTAAGTAAATTTCAAGATGCAAAAGTAAACTTTTAAATTAATATTTTTTGTAACTTATTTACTAACATTGTTTTTAAGAAAAATGTTTTAAATTTACAAAATACAAACACTAATAAATAAAAGTAGACCAATTGAGCTTAATAGAAAAGTTGGGCTACACACGAGTTTTTGCAAAGATGAATTTTCTTTCATAAAATCTAATCCCAAGAGCACAAAACTTTTAAAATGATGCATGCATTTTTTTTTTCTTTTGACAAAAACAAAAACTTACTCAGACAAAAAATGATGTTTACAGTTGCCCTTATTTATATGTTTTCTTATAGAATGACATTATAGGCTATTTCTTTTCGCAACCTTCGTATAAGAAACATGTAAAGATAAAAAGACGAGTGTTTTGTCCAGGGAACTACCAAAAGTCCCAAGTTTACAAAGGCCAAGAAAAATGGTTAAAATAGAAAATTGACACAAATCCTGATTGGCTTAAAAATTGAATAGAAGAAAATATACAGCATAAAATTTAACATCTGAAACCACAATAGCATAAATTATAATGATAGATATCAAAGTGGCATAAATTAAATGGAAGAAATTAAGTGGTAGAAAGATATTAGTGGCAACAAATTAAATGGAAAAAATTTAAAATGACGTACTGTATGGCCTTGATCAGAGCATCTTACAATAGAAATTAAGTGGCAGAAATTAAATGCAAAAATTTAGTGGTAGAAATTTAAAATGACGTACCGTCTAGCCTTGATCGGAGCGTCTTACAGTAGAAATTAAGTGGCAGAAATTTAGTTGCAGAAATTTAGATCATTTTCATACCTAGTGATACCAAGGTAAAACATAATTGACTCTCACAGGCTGAATTTAAGCTCAAAACTTGCAAAATCAACCCAATCGAGTGGCTCTCTTTTTTATTCTAAACTTGAGTTCCTCTAAACTTTTGCAAACCCAATGAATTTTCTCTTAAAAATAAATCATTTCACGTTTCCTCTATTCATCCATTCATCTCTTATTATCACTTCATCTTTGTCTACCCATCCATCATTTTCATTCATTTCATCATTTTTTTTACCTAATCCATTCCTTTGCAATGATCAGCAATTATTAGTGTTCCTGAAATCCGAAAACCAATTCAGAAAGTATTCCTTGAGAATAACTGAATATGTCATTACAATAAAATCCACTTGCATTTTATTCAAAATATTAATTCAATAATTTAAACATGGAGAAAATTTATGGCAGGAAGAAATTAACTCAAAGAATCAACTTCTTTTATTTCAAGGAGAGAAATGTATGACAGAAGGAAATTAATTCAAAGAACTACATTCCTTTATTTTTGAAAGACAAACACTTTCAAGAAGGACAAATTTGAAGGTAAGAAAATCAGACAAACGACAAATTTCCCCAGTTTTCAGCTTTATCATGTGCACTTGAATAATTTTCATATTGTCTTGAAACAGATTTCCATTCCATAGGGGAGAACACAAAATTTTTTGATATCGGAATGCGAGTCTTCACAGTTTTTTGCTAATTTAACCACATCCTTTAACTTCACTGTTTCTTTGGATACCATTGTGAACTCTTCCATTTTGCTTAGACCGCCTTTTCAGGTGTTTAGCCCAACATATTTCCCCATTATTTTTTATTCTTCTTCCTTTTCTTTTAGCTTTTTTTTTTTTTTTTTTTGGATGCCCTAACTTTTACCTAGATTGCCCTTTGACTACGTCTTAATTCACAAGATTGAAAAGTTCTTTCCTTTCCATGTTGGTGAGGATCAACGCTCATCCGAAGAAGGCATGTTTGACAACATATGGCCCTTGATAGGTTGGAGCCCATTTCCTGCCAACATCCTCTTGATGTGGCGAAACATTTTTCAAGACTAAATCTCCAGGTTGGAATTCTTGGGGTTAAATCTTTTTACTAAAGGCTCTAGCCATTCTTTATTGGTACAATTGTCCATGACAAATGGCAATCAACCTATTTTCTTCAATCATGTTCAACTGTTCATATCTGGCTCTTGCCCATTTAGATTCTTCCAATTTGGCATCCATGAGGACTCTACAAGAGGGGATTTCTACCTCTATAGTGGTAACTTCTTCCATGCCATGAACCAAGAAATAAGGCATTGCCCAAGTTAAAGATCTAACTTATGTGCAATACGTATGTAGTGCATAAGGGAACATCTCATGCCAATCTTTGTATGTTACCACCATCTTTTCAACTATCTTCTCAATGTTCTTATTGGCAGCCTCCATAGCCTCATTCATCTGTGGCCTAGAGGACGAAGAATTATGATGCTTGATGGCAATTTTTTTGCACAGTTCTCAATTTCAAAACTATTCAAAAGCTAATTCAGATGTCTAGTGGGTCATTTTTAGCTTGGAAGTCAACCCAAAGATGTTGTCACTGGATCCTGACCTGGGTGAAGAGATTAAGCCATAACTTGGGATATGGGTGTCATCTGAACCTGAAATTGGTACCATTGGAAAGCTAAGACATAGAGCTTCAACTCTCATGCAGACCGGTTCTCCAAATTATGGCGCTTCAATTGTGCTTTTTCCTATCAAAGTCAACTAATGGGTCCAGAGAGCTGTTTAGACTTAAATGGGCCTAACTCCCTTATTTCAAGCCCAATTAGGCCTAAACCGGGGCCTAATTAAAGCTAAGGCCCAGGAGTTTAAATTTGATCTAAGGGTAATCTAGGTGTGCATTTAATTTTGAGGGTTATAACTAGGTTAAGGAGGTAGGCATTTTCAGCATTCAAAGCTAGACAACTTTTAGACATTTTTCTTTGCCTCTTTTGTTCATTGTGGAGACTCATTGATTTATGGCTTTCTTTCTCCATTGGAGCTCTGATTTGATGACCATGGAAAAGTAGAACCTTTGTAACCTAGCTAGACTCCTCATTGAATTTGGTTTGATTTTGAGATTATGTACTTAATTGAATTAAGTTTAATGCAATTGTATTCATCTTTGGATTTTTGCCTTGTCTTGATTTTTATATGGATTATGGAGATTTCTATTGTTCTTATGAATGTTGAGGTGTAAAATAGAATTTAGATTGATTGATCTTTAATTCTGTAGCACGAATCCATTGAAGGTTTGCTAATTGAAGTTCAGTTTTAAGTTAAACAACTCATTACTAATTCTGTGTGATTACAAAGATTAGTGATGCATGTGGTTAAATCAGATTCTAAATGATAATTCAATAGGAACACTTAGTCATAATTAGAGATTTTGGTTGTGACTAAATTCAATTAGTAGTGTTGCATTAAGACTCGATTAACCATGTTCAATCTAGGATGAATCAAACCGGTTCTTGAAGTATGTTTAGCTAGGTTGCATTTTTATCAATAGATTTAATCCCTGTTTAATTTTGCAATTTAATATTTGATAATATATTCTGTGATTTAAAATCCCCTGTTAGTAAACTTGAAGTTGTTAATTAGTCATTGCATTCCTTGCATTGATTGCTTTCTTAAATTTTGATTACTTTCTGTCGATTATTTTCTGTCCATTATTTTTTGTCGATTGTTTTCTGTCCATTACTTTTGTCTATTACTTTCTGTCGATTATTTTCTATCTATTACTTTTTGTCGATTACTTTATGTCAATTACTTTTTGTCATTTATTTTCTATTAATTACTTTATTTCGTTTACTTTCTGTAGATTACTTTCTATTGTTTACTTTCTGTTGTTTACTTTCTGTCGATTACTTTCATTTACTTTCTATTGATTACTTCTACAAATCAAACCCCCTATTAATTAAACTCCTTAATTTGATTCCTTAATTAGAGTGGTCTAATGGTTCGACTTGGTGTTACCTTATGCTGCAAGTAGCTTTGGTAAACCAGATATAAATTGATTTAATTTGATTAGCCTCCGCAGCTCATCAAATTTTGGCACCGTTGCCGGGGATCATTCTAATTTTGATCAATCTGATTACGAGTATAATTGACTGACTATTAACTTTTTCGCTAACCCTTCATTAACCCCTTTTTTTGATGTTTTATTTGATTTTTGAGTTTCATTTTTATCTACTTTTCATTCTGTGGTGGTCTCATATTTTTTTAAAATATTTAGATACTTCAACAAGCCTTATTTTTGTGTATTTTTGCATTTGTTTAGTGCTTTTTGTGTGTTTTAGTTTTAGTCCATTTCTGTCACTTTTGTGGACCTTTGTGCATGGTTCATGACTAAGTCCTCCTGCAGTGATTTGTATGATTTGGATGCTGAAATTGATAAAACTTTCCATAGCCTGTAGAGGAAATCTAAGAGAAAACTAGTTGATAGTTCTGTTGATAGTCTTATTGCTAATTCTGTTGATAGTCTTGTTGCTAGTCCTATTGATGAACACACTTTTTATACAGTAATTAACCCTCATATTTAGTCTTTTAAACCTCTTTTGGGCTTAATTGAGTGGGCTTGGGCCTCATTTCATGAGTTTGGATCCAATTGAGCCTAATAGTATTTTTCAGCAATACTGGACATTATATGCTGTCTCTGTGTTTCATGCATATCTTTAGTTCTGAATGTCTAAACGTTTCGAGTCATACCTTGTAGGAAAGCTGAGAGAATTATCTACAACCTTCATTGAGGGCTCCATAGCCAATTCGGAAGTTGAGAAGGTCATATTCAGCCTGGAAGCCAGAGAAGAGATGCTGTCGCAGGATCCTGACCTGCATGCAGTGTTTGGAACATAACTTGAGTTGTAGGTGTCGTATGGACTTGAAACTGGTCCCATTGGAAAGCTAAGATGCAGAGCTTCAATTGTTATGAATACCAGTTAACCAAATTGTATAGTTTAGATGATCTTATTTCCTGTCGAAGTTGGATGATGGTTCCAGAGACCTGTTGGCACTTAATGGGCCTAACTTCTTCATTACATGTCCAATTCAGCCTAAACGAAAGCCCAATGAAAGCTAAGGCCCATGGCAATAAGTGTGACCTAAGGGCAATTTGGGTGTGTATGTATTTTTGGAGGCTTATATGTGTTGAACACACTTTTTATACAATAGTTAACTCTCATATTTAGCTTTTTAAACCTCTTTTAAGCCTATTTGATTGCGCTTGGGCCTCATTTCATGAGTTTGGATCCAATTGAGCCTAATTGTATTTTTAAGCAATACTAGGCATTTTATATTGTCTCTGTGTTTTATGCATATCTGTAGTTCTGGATGTCTAAAAAATTTGATTCATACCTTGTAGGAAAGCTGAGAGAATTATCTACAACTTTCATTCAGGGCTCCAAAGCCAATTCGGAAGTCCAGAAGGTCATATGCAGCCTGGAAGCCAGAGAAGACATGCTGTCGCAAGATCCTGACCCGCATGTAGTGTTTGGACTATAACTTGATATTTAGGTGTCGTATGGACTTGAAACTGGTCCCATTGGAAAACTAAGACACAGAGCTTCAATTGTTATGAATACCGGTTAACCAAATTGTATAGTTTAAATGGTATTATTTCCTATCGAAGTTGGATGATGGTTCCAGAGACCTGTTGGCACTTAAATGGGCCTAACTTCTTCATTACAAGTCCAATTGAGCCTAAACCAAAGCCCAATGAAAGCTAAGGCCCATGGGAATAAGTGTGACCTAAGGGCAATTTGGGTGTGCATGTATTTTTAGAGGCTTATATATGATGAACACACTTTTTAGACAACAGTTAATTCTCATATTTAGCTTCTTAAACTTCTTTTGAGCCTATTTGATTGGGCTTGGGCCTCATTTCATGAGTTTGGATCCAATTGAGCCTAATTGTATTTTTAAGCAATACTGGGCATTTTATGCTGTCTCTGTGTTTCATGCATATCTTTAGTTCAGTATGTCTAAAAATTTCGATTCATACCTTGTAGGAAAGCTGAGAGAATTATCTACAACTTTCATTCAGGGCTCCAAAGCCAATTCGGAAGTTCAGAAGGTCATATGCAGCCAGGAAGCCAGGGAAGACATGCTGTCACAGGATCCTTACCCGCATGCAGTGTTTGGACTATAACTTGAGATTTAGGTGTCGTATGGACTTGAAACTGGTCCCATTGGAAAGCTAACACACAGAGCTGAAATTATTATGAAGACCGGTTCACCAGATTGTATAGTTTAGATGGTCTTATTTCCTGTCGAAGTTGGCTGATGGTTCCAGAAACCTGTTGGCACTTAAATGGGCCTAACTTCTTCATGACAAGTCCAATTGAGCCCAAACTAAAGCCTAATGAAAGCTAAGACCCATGGGAATAAGTGTGACCTAAAGGCAATTTAGATGTGCATGTATTTTTGGAAGCTTATATGCTCAGAAGGAGGCAGCCGAAATTAGTATTAGGCATTAGGACATTTTAGATAGTTTTTTAGTTTTCTTAGTCTTTAAGTTTTCTCTCTAGATATTTTGTAAACTTAGTTCCTCTTGGTCATGGAGGGCTTAATACTCAAATCAATCCAAGTTTTGGCTGTTCTGATTATTGATTCTGAGATTATGCTTTGATTATTATTCATTTTGTGGTTAATCTATTTCTTTGCTTCCTCTGAAATATTTTGTTTGAATTGCTTAAATTCGAATTTGGATTTTCATGTGTTGATTTCTTAATTACATATGATAAAAGAGGAAATTAAAGGTTGATTAATGCTTCTAAGCTTTTGGACGAATTAATTACCCTTGGCTAGATTTTGGACTTAGGTTAAACTAGATTTGAATGAGTGCTTAATTCATTTAGTCTTAGTTGATCCGAATACTGGTTGCTTAACCAGTGGATAATTGAATGGATTCTCTAAAATCAAGGATGAATTAAAATCAGAATCAGTTAGACTTGGATTGGTTATTTTCCTTAAGGTTTACCACTTATAATTAATTTATGTTAATCACTTGAACAAAACAAACCCCCGTGTTTATATGTTTCTTAATATGATTCACTACTTAGAGTAATCCTTTGGTTCGACTTAGTGTTGCCTTATGCTACAAGTAGCTTTGGTAAACTGACTTAAAAATCACTAATTTGGAGAGCCTCGACAGCTCATCAATATGCTCAGAAGGAGGCAGCCGAAATTGTATTAGGCATTAGGATATTTTAGATAGCTTTTCTTGTTTTCTTAGTCTTTGAGTTTTCTCTCTAGATATTTTTGTAAACCTGGTTCCTCTTGTTCATGGAAGGCTAAATACTTAAATTAATCCAGGTTTTGGTTGTTCTGATTATTAATTTTAAGATTATGCTTTGATTGTTATTCATTTAGTGGTTAATTTACTTCTTTACTTCCTCTGAAATATTCTGTTTGAATTGTTTAAATTCGGATTTGGATTTTCATGTGTTGATTGCTTAATTACATATGATTAAAGAGGAAATTAAAGGTTAATCAATGTTTCTAAGCTTTTGGATGAATTGTTTACCCTTGGCTGGATTATGGACTTAGGTAAAACTGGATTTGAATGAGTGCTTAATTCATTTAATCTTAGTTGATCCAAATTCTAGTTGCTTAACCAGTGGATATCCATAGAGCACTGAGAGGCTTCTTGATGTGTTCTAAGGCCAAAAACTAGGTTAATAATTGGATTGATTCTCTGAAATCAAGGATAGATTAAAATCAAAATCAGTTAAACTTGGATTGGTTGCTTTCCTTAAGGTTTACCACTTTTAATCATTGTCTATTGATCATTTATACAAACAAAACCCCCTGTTTAATTAATTCCCTAATTGGATTCCCTAACTAGATTAATCATTTGGTTCGACTTGGTGTTGTCTTATGCTACAAGTAGCTTTAGTAAATCGACTATAAATTTTACTAATTTCAAGAGCCTCGGCAGCTCATCAAATTTTGGCGCCGTTGCCGGGGATTATTCTAATTTTGATCAATCTTATTAGGAGTGTACTTGACTGCTAACCCTTCATAAACTTCCCTTAGTTGTTATGTCTTAGTAGTTTTTGGTGAAAACGGGTGATTTTAGGCAAATTTTTCAGAAAATTTAGTACGAATGTTTTTAGCCCAGAATGACCTGAAAATTTTTTGGTTGAAGGAAAACATCCTGGAAAGCAAAACTCAATGCTATGCAGTGAGCCCCACCCTATTTTGGCCAAATTTCATCGTTTAGACCACTTTTTCAATNCCTGAAAATTTTTTGGTTGAAGGAAAACATCCTGGAAAGCAAAACTCAATGCTATGCAGTGAGCCCCACCCTATTTTGGCCAAATTTCATCGTTTAGACCACTTTTTCAATTTTTTAATATTTTTTATTTGAATTTTGACTTCCATTTTCATCTAGTTTTCAATTTGTGGTGGTCTCATAATTTTTAAAAATGTGTATATACCTTAATTAGGATTATTTTGTTGTGTTTTTGCCTTTGTTTTGTACATTTTGTGTGTTTATATTTTAGTTCAATTCTGTCACTTTTTGCTACTTTTTGTCACTTTTTGTGTGATTTTGTATTTTGTTGTGTTTTAGTTTGTTTTGTTGTTCTGTCACTTTTTGTTCATGGTGCATACTAGGTTCTCCTACTACTAAAAGAGTCAAAGTGGTTGTTGCATCACTTTCTGACTAACAGAGGATGGACCATAAACTTGATGAATTGACATCTTTGGTGAGACAATTGGCAGTAGGACAACAAGCACCTGAACCAGCCATGCAACCAATCCAATTTAGTGGCATATGTGCTTGCACCTCTCATCCCACCAATGCATGCCCTACACTTCAGGATGATGTTTATGGATTTCAAGATCCCTTTGTAGCTGCAGCCGGTGTCTTTTCTAGAAAATCACCATACCAACCCCAGCAGCAGCAGCCTACATATGATCCATACTTCAACACTTATAACCCTGGTTGGAGAGATCATCCAAATTTCAGATATGGCAATGCTGCAGCACCACAACAATAGCCCTCCCAACAGTAGCAGCAGTAGCAATATAGGCAACCATTCCAACAACAAAACCAATTTCAACCAGCTAGGCAGAGCCAATTTCAACAAACTAGGCCACCATTCCAGTAGCAGCCTATGCAACCAGTCAGCCCGTCAACATCCAAACCTGAGCCTTCATTGGAAGATTTGGTGAAGCAGATGGCCACCAGCAACCTTCAGTTCCAGTAGAGGGCAGATGCCACCATGCAGAACTTGAAAACTCAAATTGGACAATTGGCATCTATTGTGAGTCAATTGCAATCCCAGGGTTCTAGTACACTTCCTTCTCAGATCATTCCCAATCCCAATGCGAAGAATGTGAGTGCAATCACTCTTAGGAGTGGCAAGTCAATTCCAGACCCTACACCTACAACTCAGAGTAAACCAAGTGTGCTAGTTCCATTTGTTGCTGACCCTAGCAGTTCCAGCCAGCACACTAGTAGTTCTACTCCAGAGATGCAACAGCAGAAGCCTACATATTCTGTGCCTCTTCCCTTTCCACAGCGAGCCACTCAGTCCAAGAAAACAGATGAGGCTGAAAAGGACAGAGAGCTTCTGGAGACTTTCAGGAAAGTGGAAATCAACATTCCATTGCTGGATGCTATCAAGAAAATTCTTAAATATGTCAAATTTCTAAAGAAATTATGCACACAGAGGAGGCGGCTTAAGGGCAATGAGAGAATTAGCATGAGTCAGAACGTTTCGGCCCTTATTTAGCCTATGCCCCACAAATGCAAGGATCTAGGAACTTTCACAATTCCATGTGTTATAGGCCAATCCAAGTTTGAGCATGTCATGCTAGACCTTGGTGCTTCCATTAATGTGATGCTTATGTTTGTGTTTAGTTCTCTTGGACTTGAACCCTTGAGAGCTATTGGTGTTGTGATTCAGTTGGCCAATAAGAGCAGTGCGTATCCGGCTGGATTAATTGAAGATGTGTTAGTCAGGGTTGATGAATTGATCTTTCCTACAGATTTCTACATTCTGGATATGGAGGGACAGTCACAATCCAGCCAGACTCCACTCATTTTGGGCAGACCATTCCTCAAGACTGCACGGACCAAGATCGATGTGTATGCAGGAACTCTATCTATAGAGTTTGGAGATTTTGTTGTGCAGTTCACTATTTTTGATGCTATGAAGCATCCCATGGATAAGCATTCTGTCTTTCACATTGATTTGATTGATGATCTAGTTGGGGATGGGTATGATGAGCTCTGTGTTGATTTTCCTGATTTGGTTAGTGTTGATGACCCTGTTCTGTGCCACTCCTATCCTGATTGTGATGGTGATGTACCTTGTGCTGTGTGTGCTGAAATATATGCCTTCTTAAGCAATACTGATTCTATGTGCTACAATTGTGGTGATTCTGCTTGCCCTACTTGTTCTGAAATTGCGGCATTTTTAGAAAGATATGACTCTATCACAGAGGCTGTGGTCGTTGATGATCCTGCAGAGTTAGTAGATGTGTATGAGGAGCTATGTTCTGAATTCCTTGACTTTGTGGGTATAGAGAATTATGTCCAGTGTCATTCCCATGTTGTTTATGATGGTGATATGAGTGTGCTGTCTGTGTTGAAATTTCTATATTCTTAAGCGATGACAATCCTGGTGAATCTGAATCTAATTCTGGTTCTGGTTCTAATTCTGCAGCTTTTGAATATACTCTACAGGGGCAACCCAAGACTTCATGAGAGTGGTCTTTGACCCTGGTATCTAGCTGTGTTTGCTACAAATAACCGGAAGATGATACCTTGAGCTTCAGGGGAGTACATTTTCTGATTATATTACTGTAATTGTATTATATTTTCTATTATGTTTTACTTTAGTCTGTTTTTATTTCTGTTTCTGTTTTCTGTTTTCTGTTTTTGCTTTGAATTTTCTGTTTTCTAGTCTTTTTTTTAATTCTATTTTTGTTTTTGTTTTTGTTTTTGTTTTCTGTTGTTCATTTTATTTTCAATTTTCTGTTCTTGATGTCATTCTGCTTTAACTTACCCCACATGCGTGTGGGAAGTTTGGTCTTTTCTTGGACATGCAGGTTTCTACCGGCACTTTATCAGGGACTTCAGCAAGATAGCCATCCCGCTGTCCAGCCTTCTGTAAAAAGATGTAGAGTTTCTGTTTGATCAGAAGTGCAAGAAAGCTTTCAACCGCCACAAGCCATTCTATGAGGGAGCTAAAGGGGATATAGTGGAGGAGGTCCATTTGCACGATGCAATCTACCTCACCTGATCAAGATATTTCTTCTCTCTTTTATTTTACTTGTCCTTATCTGCTTGATGGTAATTGTCATATGTTGCTACTTTTTGAAGTTTTTACATTAAGGACTATGTAAAATTTAAGTGTAGGGGAGGTTTACATTCTGTTTTTCTGTTTTTGTGTCTGTTTTTAATTCTATTTTTAGTTTTCTATTTTCTGTCATTTTTCTGTTTCTGTTTTGATTTTTGTTTCCTTTATTGTTTTCTGCTTTTAGTTATGTTTGTTGTTTCTGTTTAGTATATTGTTTTACTGTTTTTAGTCTCTTTGCTGTTTTCTGTTTAATTGTCAAATTTTTCTGTTTTAATTGCTTCCAATGATGTTTTAGAATTTGTAAAGCTATAAGTTTGAAGTAATTACATTTCAAGGTTCATAGCATGATTGAATAACTTGTTTTCCATCATTAATTTTACATGCTTGGTTTTGGATGTTGGATTAGTAATTAAAGTTTGATAGATGCATGCCTTGTGAGATTTTGAGCATTTTAATGGATGGATTTAGCATTTGTGTCATTCTTTTCTTTCTAGTGTGATTTTCACTCATGGATTTTGATCACTCTAAAACTTGCTTTGATTCTTTTTAAAGCTGCATTTTCACTTGCATACATTAACATGATTGAGACATTCTTTCTTGATTTAGCTACTTTACCAAATAGCCAACCTTGTATTATTTTCCTTTGATTACCCCCTTGAGCCTATTTGCATATCTTTGGTCTTAGCTCATTATGATGTACCTATGTGAAAAACTATGTTGTTACCTTACCTTAGGGAATGGGAGAGCATTGGTTCATTGTCTTGGAGGAGCTCTTATGCTTGTTGGTAATTAATAATGCAAGTGTAGAGGTAGTGAAAATTATTGTGCAATGTGCAAAGAAAGAAAGAAAGAAAAAAAAAAAAGAGTCAATTGGTTCATTAAAAAAAAAAATCAGAATTGTGAAAAAGGAAAGGAAAATGAAGGAATATGTGAAAAGAAAAGAGAGTATGCTTTACATGTTTGGAAATTGGGAAAGTTTCATGCTTGTTAATTGAATTCCTCCCCAATGCTCTTTTATTCTCTTAGGGTAATTAATTGAATTCCTCCCCAATGCTTGTCATATCCATATTATTCCTACCCTTTACCTTGGCCCTATTACAACCTTGGATAAAAGTCCTCTTGATTTATGTATGCATTTGTTTGAGTAGTGGAAAAGTAGAAGATAAGCAAACTATGGTAGTGCATTTCTTCATGAGTTTCATTAAGTGAAATACTTACTTTCTAAACACTTCAGAGATTAAGAGTATATCTTGTGAGAATCTATTATTCTTGACTCATATTTTTCAATTGAAGTTACCTTAATTGTTGATTTTGGATGTGAAGAAATTTTATTTCATGAATGCTGCGACTTTCTTGAATTTTTAAGTGCTCTTCTTGTTTTTGAACTTATGCAATTCTTGAATATCATTGGGAATTTTTGAGTTAGTTTGTTTGTTTTTCCTCGTTTCTTAGTTTTGGAATTCTAGTTTGCCCGAGACGTGCAAAAGCTAAGTGTGGAGAAATTTGATCAACACACTTTTTATACAGTAGTTAACCCTCATATTTAGTCTTTTAAACCTCTTTTGGGCTGAATTGAGTGGGCTTGGGCCTTATTTCATGAGTTTGGATCCAATTGAGCCTAATTGTATTTTTCAGCAATATTGGCATTTTATGCTGTCTCTGTGTTTCATGCATATCTTTAGTTCTGAATGTCTAAAAATTTCGAGTCATACCTTTTAGGAAAGCTGAGAGAATTATCTACAACTTTCATTTAGAGCTCGAAAGCCAATTTGGAAGTCCAGAAGGTCATATTCAGCCTGGAAGCTAGAGAAGAGATGCTGTCACATGATCCTGACCCGCATGTAGTGTTTGGACCATAACTTGAGCTGTAGGTGTTGTATGGACTTGAAACGGGACCCATTGGAAAGATAAGAGGCAAAGAATCAATTATTATGAAGACTAGTTAACCAAATTACATAGTTTAGATGGTCTTATTTCCTGTCAAAGTTGGATGATGGTTCAGAGACCTGTTGGCACTTAAATGAGCCTAACTTCTTCATTACAAGTCCAATTGAGCCCAAACCAAAGCCCAATGAAAGCTAAGGCCCATGGGAATAAGTGTGGCCTAAGGGAAATTTGGGTGTGCATGTATTTTTGGAGGCTTATATGCTAAGAAGGAGGCAGCCAAAATTGTATTAGGCATTAGGATATTTTAGACAGCTTTTCTTGTTTTCTTAGTCTTTAAGTTTTCTCTCTAGATATTTTTGTAAACTTGGTTCCTCTTGTTCATGGAGGGCTGAATACTCAAATCAATCCAAGTTTTGGCTGTTCTGATTATTAATTCTAAGATTATGCTTTGATTGTTATTCATTTAGTGGTTAATTTACTTCTTTACTTCCTCTGAAATATTCTTTTTGAATTGCTTAAATTCAGATTTGGATTTTCATGTGTTGATTGCTTAATTACATGTGATAAAAGAGGAAATTAAAGGTTAATCAATGTTTCTAAGCTTTTGGACAGATTGTTTACCCTTGGCTGGATTCTGGACTTAGGTAAAACTGGATTTGAATGAGTACTTAATTCTTTTAGTCTTAGTAAATCCGAATTTTGGTTGCTTAACCGGTGGATATCCATAGAGCACTGAGAGGCTTCTTGATCTATTCTAAGGCCAAGAACTAGGTTAATAATTAGATGGATTCTCTGAAATCAATGATGGATTAAAATCAGAATCAGTTAAACTTGAATTGGTTGCTTTCCTTAAGGTTTACCACTTTTAATCATTGTCTATTGATCACTTATACAAACAAAACCCCCCTATTTAATTAACTCCCTAATTGGATTCCCTAACTAGATTAATCATTTGGTTCGACTTGGTGTTGCCTTATGCTACAAGTAGCTTTGGTAAACCAATTATAAATTTTACTAATTTGAAAAGCCTCGGCAGCTCATCACTTATTCATAATCCTGCTGTTGATAATCATGTTGAAAGTCTTATTGATAGTCTTACTAATTTTGTTATTAATATGGATGACAATAACTTGCATGTTAGAACTCTTAAGGAATTGGCTACCCTTGATGTTGCTTATCAACCTTTAGGTATTCAATATCCTGAACTTGATACTACTTTTGAACTAAAATTTGTACTGATACATTTGCTTCCAAAGTTCCATGGCCTTGCAGGTAAAGATCCCCATAAGCATCTAAAAGAATCCCATGTGGTTTGTTCAACAATGAAGCCACAAGGGATTACTGAAGAGCACATCAAATTGAGAGCATCTCCTTTCTCCCTTGCGGATGCAGTCAAGTATTGGCTCTATTACCTTTCACAAGGTTTAGTAAGGAATTTTAATGACATCAAGAGGTTATTCCTTGAGAAGTTTTTCCCTGCCTCTAGGACTGCTGCAATTAGAAAATACATATGTGGCATAAGGCATCTGCCAGGAGAGACCTTACATGAATATTGGAAAAGATTCAAGAAGTTGTGCTCAAGCTGCCCTCACCATCAGATTAGTGACTAGCTTTTGATTCAATACTTCTATGAGGGTTTATTACCTATGGAGAGGAGTATGATTGATGCTGCCAGTGGAGGAGAATTGGTAGATAAAACACCAGTTGCAGCTTGGAGTTTTATTGCTAATATGGCTACAAATTCCCAACAGTTTGGGAATCGGATGGTTCCTTCCACTAGAGGAGTCAATGAGCTTGTTACAATACCTATTGACCAACAGAGGATGGAGCATAGGCTTGATCAGTTAACCTCATTGGTGAGGCAATTAGCCATGGGCCAACATCAAGAACCAACCCTAACACCAGTGCAGCCAGTGCAACCAATTCGACTTTATGGCATTTGTGCTTATTCCTCCCATCCTACTGATGCTTGTCCTACCCTTCAAGAAGATGTTTCTAACCAAACAGCAACTACAGCCAATGTTTTTCCCAACAAGCCTCAGTACTCTCAATCTCAGTACTACCAGCCCTATCAACAAAGAAATGAACCTTTCTCTACCACATATAACCTTGGCTAGAAAGACCATCCGAACCTAAGATATGGTAACATGCAGCCACAACAGCAGCATAATTCCCAGCCTTACCAGTCATACCAAAATAGACTACTAAGATTCCAAAATAGACAACCATTTCAACCTGCCAAGGAGCAAATTTCCACCTAACCTGGAAGAGCTCATGAAGCAGTTAGCAGCCAATAACCTCCAATTCTAACAAAGCATTGTACCTACCATACAGAGTTTGAAGACTCAAATTGGCCAATAATCTTCATCAATTAGTCAACTACAAGCTCAAGGTTTTGGCCAACTTCCTTCACAAACAGTTCCCAATCCAAATGGGAAGAATGTGAGTGTCATCATGATGAGGTTTGGAAATTCCGTGTAAGTGCCAACTAAGCCTAAACCTGCAAGCAAGCCATAGCTGGCAGAGACAACAATTCCTGATTTAGTGACCCTTGAATCCAAGAGCAAGCAGCCTGCAGTACCTCTTTCCTTTCCACAGAGAGCTCTTCAATCCAAAAAATTGGATGAGACAGAGAAAGAGAGAAAGCTTCTGGACACATTTAGAAGAGTTGAAATCAACATTCCCTTGTTAGAGGCAATCAAGCAGATTTCAAAGTATGCAAAGTTCTTGAAGGAGCTGTGCACTCATAAGAGGAGGCTAAAGAACACTGAACGAGTTAGTATGGGCCAGAATATTTCTTCCATCATTCAACCTATGCCTCAGAAGTGCCAAGATCCTGGGCCTTTTACTATACCCTGTGTCATTGGAAAATACAAATTTGAGAATGCTATGTTGGACCTTGGAACTTCTATCAATGTCATGCCAAAGTCAGTGTTCTAGTCACTTGGACTCGGACCTTTGCAATCAATAGGAGTAGTGATTCAACTGGCCAATAGAAGTAATGCTTACCCTGCCGGACTCATTGAAGATGTGCTAGTCCGAGTTAATGAGTTGATCTTCCCAGCAGACTTCTACATTCTAAACATGAAGGGAGGGCGAACAAGCAGCAGGACTCCAATCATTCTTAGGAGACCTTTCCTCAAGACCGCCAGAACCAAGATAAATGTGCTTACAGGAACCCTTTCCATGGAGTTTGGTGATAGTATTGTTCAGTTTAATATCTTTGATGCCATGAAATACCCCATGGAAGACCATTCTCTTTACTACATTGATATTATTGATGAGCTAGTCGATGAGATTTATGATAGCTTTCCTTTTGAATTTCCTGAGTTACTGCTTTTGGATGATTCTATATGTTATAGCTATGATAGTGATGTTGTTTGCTTTGCTTGTGCTGAGATTGTTGCATTTTTGAGAGATGGTGAATCTGGTTCTACAGATTTTGAAGAAGACTCTCAAGGGACAACCCAAGGCTTCGTGAGAGTGGTCTTTGACTCGGGTATCTTGCTTTGCTTGTTGCAAATAAAAGGAAGATGATACCAACTTCAGGGGAGTTCTCTTTCTGTTTATGTTTCTGTTATTGTATTCTGTTTTCCAATTCTGTTATTCTATTCTGTTTTCCAATTCTATTTTTGTTTTTGTTTTTATTATTTTTTTCTATTTTTTTTTTGTTCATTTTGTTTTCTATTTTATGTTCTTGTTCCCTTCTCTGTTTGTTGTTTTTAGTGTTGTTCTGCATGTTCCAAATTTTGCTCAAGCTTTTGTTTCAGCTTTTGTACAAAATTNATGATACCAACTTCAGGGGAGTTCTCTTTCTGTTTATGTTTCTGTTATTGTATTCTGTTTTCCAATTCTATTTTTATTTTTGTTTTTATTATTTTTTTCTATTTTTTTTTGTTCATTTTGTTTTCTATTTTCTGTTCTTGTTCCCTTCTCTGTTTGTTGTTTTTAGTGTTGTTCTGCATGTTCCAAATTTTGCTCAAGCTTTTGTTTCAGCTTTTGTGCAAAATTCTGGTTCTGTTTTCAATTTTGTTTTGCTATTTTTATTGTCATTCTGCATGTTGTTCAATCTTTCTTCTTGCATTTTCAATAGCACTTTGAGAATTGTAGAGTTTGTGAGCTTGAAGTAATTGCAATTTTGAGGTTTCTAGCATGATTGGATAAATTTCTTGCATCTTTTAGTTCACTAATTTGGTGATAGAAATTGATTTGATGGATTGAGCTTGATAATGCACCCTAGTGAGTTTTTGAGCCTATTATCATTCTCTATTTCTTTCTTGTGTGTATTACTCTCATGATGTTTAACACTCTAAAACTTGTTTTGCTTCTTTTTGAGACAACATTGTCATATGCATGCATGAATGTGATGAAGGTCATCTTTCTTGTTTCTAGCTAGCTAGCCAAATAGGCTACCTAGCATTTTTTTTCCTTCATTTCCCCCTTGAGCCTAATTGTTCTCATTCTTTCATTTAACTCATTGCAAGCCTTTAATGTACAACCATGTTTTTACCACCTTTAGGGAGTAGAAAGCATTGGTATTTGATGAGTTCTTATTTGTTTGGGATGGACAAAGTTCCAAGTGTGTGTGGGGGGGGGGGGGATTTGTGCAATTTGAAAAGCAATTGGCTATATGAATTGAAAAGACAAGTGAGAAAGAAAAGAAAAGAAATAAATTCTATTAAAAAAATACAAAAAGAGAATAAAAGTGTTGGGTTTGCCTTCCAAAGAGAAAGGAATGTGTAAAGAAAAAAAAAAATTGCATAGAGCTTTTGGGAGAATTTTTATGCTTAGAGTTTATTTTTGACTCATCATTCACAATGTTCTCATGCTCTCTTTGGTTTTAATTTACAATATCCATATTATCTATTGCATTCATTCCCTCTCCTTGGCCCCATTACATCCTTAAATAAAGTCCTTTTGATTTGTGCATGCATGTGTTTGAAGTAGTAAAGATTAGAAAATAAACAAGTTTATGGTAGTGCACTTTGTCATGAGTTGTTTTCGAGTGAAACACTTACTCCTTAAACACTTAAGGGATTGAGAGTGTATCTTGTGAGACTCTATCATTCTTAGTCTATTCAATTCTATTGAAATCACCATGCTTATTGGTTGAAAGTACAAGGAATAAATTCATGAGTGTCTTTGATTCTTTTAAGTTTTGATTGTTCTTCTTGCTCAATTACCTTTTGCATTATTGAAAGTTGTTGTTGTTTGGGAATGTCTCTTAGTTGTTTTCCTTGTTCCTTAGTTTTAATTCTAGTTTACCCGGGATGAGCAAAGGATAAGTGTGGGGGATTTGATAATTACACTTTTTATACAGTAATTAACCCTCATATTTAGTCTCTTAAACTTTTTTTTATGCTTAATTGATTGGGCTTGGGCCGCATTTCATAAGTTAGGTTCCAATTGAGCTTATTTGTGTTTTTCAGTATTACTGGGAACTTTACACTGTCTCTGTATTTCGAGCATAACTTGAGTTCTAGGTATCAGAAAATTATGAATATTACCTTGTAGGAAATTTAAGAGAATTATCTACAACTTTGATTTAGAGCTCAAAAGCTAATTCGGATGTCTAGTGGGTCATTTTCAGCTTGGAAGTCAGCACAGAGATGCTGTCACTGGATCCTGATCCGGGTGAAGCGATTGAGCCATAACTTGGGCTGTCTGTGTCGTCTGGACCTAAACTTGGTACCATTGGAAATTTAAGACATAGAGCTTCAACTCTCATGCATACTGATTCTCCAAATTATGAAGTTTTAATGGTGCTTTTGCCTATCGAAGTCAACTGATAGGTCTAGAGAGCTTTCTAGACTTAAATGGGCCTAACTTCCTCATTCCAAGCTCAATTAGGCCCAAACCAGGGGCCAATTCAAGCTAAGGCCCAGGAGTTTAAATCTGACCTAAGGATAATATTGGTGTGCATTTAATTTTAAGGGTTATAACTAGCTTAAGGAGAAACATTTTTCGCATTCTAGGCTAGACAGCTTTTAGACATTTTTCTTTGCCTCTTTTGTTCATTGTGGAGACTCATTGATTTATGGCTTTCTTTCTCCATTGGAGCTTGGATTTGATGACCATGGAAAAGTAAAACCTTTGTAACCAAGCTAGACTCCTCATGGAATTCGGTTTGATTTTGAGATTATGTACTTAATTGAATTAAGTTTAATGCAATTGTGTTCATCTTTCGATTTCTGCCTTGTCTTGATTTTTATATGGATTATGGAGATTTCTATTGTTCTTATGAATGTTGAGGTGTGAAATAGAATTTAAATTGATTGATCTTTAATTCTATTGCATGAATCCATTGAAGGTTTGCTAATTGAAGTTCGGTTTTAAGTTAAAGAACTCATTACTAATTTTGTGTGATTACAAAGATTAGTGATGCATGTGGTTAAATAGGATTCTGAATGATAATTCAGTAGGAACACTTAGTCATAATTAGAGATTTCGGTTGTGACTAAATTCAATTAGCAGGGCTGCATTAAGGCTCGATTAACCATGTTCAATATAGGATGAATAAAACCGGTTCTTGATGGATGTTTAGCTAGGTTGCGTTTTTATCAATAGATTTAATCCCTGTTTAATTCTACAATTTAATATTTCATAATATATTCTATGATTTAAAATCTCCTGTTAGGAAAATTGAAGTTGTTAATTACTCATTGCATTCCTTGCATTGATTGCCTTGTTAAATTTTTATCCATTACTTTCTGTCCATTACTTTCTGTCTATTATTTTCTTTCGATTATTTTCTATCCATTACTTTCTATTGATTATTTTTTGTCCATTACTTTCTATTGTTTACTTTCTGTTGTTTACTTTTTGTCGATTACTTTCTGTTATTTACTTTATGTCGATTACTTTCTGTCAATTACTTTCTATCGATTACTTTCTGTCGTTTACTTTCTGTTGATTACTTTTTTTTGTTTACTTTGTGTCGTTTACTTTCTTTCAATTACTTTCATTTACTTTCTGTTGATTACTTCTGCAAATGAACCATATTAATTAAATTCCCTAATCAGAGTGGTCCAATGGCTGACTCGGTTTTACCTTATACTGCAAGTAGCTTTGGTAAACTAGATATAAATTGATTTAATTTGATTAGCCTCGATAGCTCATCAGTTGACAATATTGGCAAATGATGTTCATGTTAAAGAATCTGGCGACTACCTTTTAGGTCACTTTGGCATAAGAGGCGGCTTCCACTCACTTGGTGAAGTAGTCAATCGTAACCAACATGAAATGATGTCCATTGGAAGCTTTTGGATTGATTGGTGACAGCTGCCAAACCGTACAAAATTACAAAACTAATTGCAACAGATTTGTAGTATAGAGTGCAACCAGTGTCGTCTCCCAAGGATTCACCAGAACAACTAATCTATTAGGACTTAAGCATAAATAGAATAAAATGGGGGGGGGGGGGGTTTGTGTTGAATGCAGTATAATAAGTACTCAGAAAGCAGTAAATAGAATTGATCAAGTAAGAGAAAACGTAATCAACTCAAGAAGGCAACAAAACCCTAATCCGTCCTTGTTCACTAAAGATTATCCAAAATCTGATTTAATTCTTGGTTAAATGTTACCTGGAACCTCTAACAGCAACACTTAGAATTCCTACTGATTACCAATCAGGATTCAATTAATCTTGGAACTAAGAATCTAGGCAACCGCTCTATATCACTAAGTCCAAATTAATTTAATAACTGAATTGTCCAAGTTAACCATATATTAAAAACCTTTAACATATGATTAGCAGTTTGATTACTGTGATGAATCTAATCAACCGTTTTAAATTCATATAAAGCATGCATGCAATTAAAATACCATTCAATCACATGAAGATGAGAAGAAGAAGAAGAAGAAGAAGATAATCAAACTATATTAAATCAAACCCGGATTGAAGCACAGGAACTCTGGATTATTAAGTTTGGCTTATCTTGAATTGATTACAAAAGAACTTAGCCTTCCATGGAAGACTTAAACACAAAACAAAGGTGGAAAACGAACTCAGCAACAGGAGGCAGCAGCAGCAGCTTCTGATGACAAGGTGGTAATGTGGTCTTTATTTTCCTCAAGAAGTTGAGAATAAATACTAGCTGGCTGCCTCCTCTAGGTTTCCTAATTACAAAATAAACCTAGTTTCCTAAATTATTAATGCTAAAATTGTGATTAAGCCCTAGTGTCATGTGTGCTAGCCCAATAAGCAAATGTTGGTCCAATAAACATGTACTAGTCCAATAAAGAGGCCCAAGGAATGGAACAAGTCAATGCTGGGCAGATGCAGAAACTCTGGACTGCTTGCACACAAATTTCAGTTGTCCAGATACGAGAATCAGCTTCTAGGCCGTGCATATGAAATTTAGAATTTTCTATCAGCTTTCCAATGGAACTAGAATCACACTAATTGCACATTTACAGCTCAAGATATAGTGAAAAATGTAAGCAGTGCCAGAAATCAACAATTATGTAATTAAAATCCAAAAGCATCAAGTCCAAATCCACAAAATATGTCTATGGGCTATGGAAATTAGTAGAAACACACACTAAAAGACTAAGTATAAGGGAAATAAATAGTGTAAAATAATGTCTTATCAAATTCCCCCACACTTAGCTTTTTGCATTCTTGGGCAAAATCACAAAAATCAAACTAGAAAAAGAAAACAACTCTCCAAACAAATCAAGACTGCAAAGATCAAGGTAAGAAAACAATTCAAACTCAAAGAAATAGCAACACTCATGGAACAACATCTCTTGACAACTAGAGAACACACAACATGACAATTTCATTTAATAGGAATGAGTCAAAGTAAATAGCCTCTCACAAGATAAATCAATGCTCTTAATTCCCTCAAGTGTCTAAGGTGAGTATTTCTCTCCAATCATCCTATCAAAATCACACTGCCATAAGTTTGTTCACTTTCTCAGTCTCCACTACCTATGTCACATGCATAACACAAATCAAAATGACTTTTAAATGGTTGTAATGGGGAAAGGTAAAGGAATGACAAGAATATGGAAAAATGGTTAAAGCACCCAAAGAATCACAAAGAGAATCTGATTATGGAGAGATTCAAGTACTTTATGCATCTTGGCTTTGGGCTTCAACTCATTTCTACTGCTGCTATTTTTTGCTACTATTTTTACTGATTCAAAACAACTTTATTCTTTTGCTGCTGCTATTTTTTTGTTTTGTTTTTGAAGCACAACACTTAACAATTTCAGCCACAACCAAACAACTACAACTTGATGCTTTGTTTTTGTAAGAATTCACTCCCTTTTTAATTCAATGCAATGCTCTTCAATTCCTAAGGGTTAGGTAGGACATGATTTTACACTTAGGCTTGCAATGAGCTACATATGAAAGAAAGGATCATTAGGCCCAAAAAGGGGTAATCAAAGGATAACATCAAGGTTAGCTATTTGGTCAAGTAGCTTCTCAAAGAAAGGAATGTCTTAATCACTTTNCTCAAAGATAGGAATGTCTTAATCACTTTTATGCATGCATGTGCAAATGTAACCTCAGCTAAGAAACAGAACAAGTTCTAGAGTGTCAAATTGATAGATGAAAACACACAAGTAAGAATCATGACATATGACTTAAATTCTCACAGCTTATAAGACTACCAAGAATCAACTCATCAAAATCAAATTTTGTTTCCATACCACTTAAATCCAAGAAGCAAGATAATTGTCCACTCATGTTGTAGCACTTTAGAATCAAAATTGTTTCAAACTATTCTCTTCAGAACTCTTAACTTAATTGGAAAGAACCAGAAAATTCTAAAAACAAAACAGAAAAACAGCAAACCTAAAGGAGAACAGAAAACAGAATTTGAAATGATAGAAAACAGTAAACAGAAAACAATAAAACATAAAACACACTTTAATAACAGAAAACAGAAAAGTAAACATAAAACAGAAAACAGCGAACAAAACAGAAAATAAAACAAAAACATAAACTTAAAAACAATAAACATAAAGCATAAAAAACAGCACAACAGGTTAATCCCTCCCCCACACTAAAATTTTTGCAGTGTCCTCAATGCAAAGCACAAAGCAAACAGTAAAAGCAATGCACTAAAAATAAAAGAGAAAGGGAAAGAAAATAGTCTGTGGATTTAAGTCTCATAGAGAGCAGCAGACAAGTGCACCTTCTCCACTACTTGCTCTTGAAAACTCTCATAAAAAGGTTTTANTAATCACTTTTATGCATGCATGTGCAAATGTAACCTCAGCTAAGAAACAGAACAAGTTCTAGAGTGTCAAATTGATAGATGAAAACACACAAGTAAGAATCATGACATATGACTTAAATTCTCACAGCTTATAAGACTACCAAGAATCAACTCATCAAAATCAAATTTTGTTTCCATACCACTTAAATCCAAGAAGCAAGATAATTGTCCACTCATGTTGTAGCACTTTAGAATCAAAATTGTTTCAAACTATTCTCTTCAGAACTCTTAACTTAATTGGAAAGAACCAGAAAATTCTAAAAACAAAACAGAAAAATAGCAAACCTAAAGGAGAACAGAAAACAGAATTTTAAATGATAGAAAACAGTAAACAGAAAACAATAAAACATAAAACACACTTTAATAACAGAAAACAAAAAAGTAAACATAAAACAGAAAACAGCGAACAAAACAGAAAATAAAACAAAAACAGAAACTTAAAAACAATAAACATAAAGCATAAAAAACAGCACAACAGGCTAATCCCTCCCCCACACTTAAATTTTTGCAGTGTCCTCAATGCAAAGCACAAAGCAAATAGTAAAAGCAATGCACTAAAAATAAAAGAGAAAGGGAAAGAAAATAGTCTGTGGATTTAAGTCTCATAGAGAGCAGTTGACAAGTGCACCTTCTCCATTACTTGCTCTTGAAAACTCTCATAAAAAGGTTTTAGCCGATGTCCGTTCACTGGGAAAGTTTTATTGGTTGCTTCATTTTTTATCTCAACTGCATCATAAGGGAAGACATGAGTTACCACAAAAGGACTCAGCCACCTAGAACGAAGCTTGCCGGGCATCAGCTTGAGACGAGAATTGTAGAGCAGCACTTTTTGACCAATGTGGAACTCTTTTCTCACCAACAGCTTGTCATGGACAGCCTTGGTCTTTTCTTTATAAATTCTGAAATTCTCATAAGCGTCCAACCTGATTTCTTCCAATTCTTGTAGTTGCAGCTGCCTTTGAGAACTAGCTTGAGCTAAGTCAAGATTACACTACTTCACTGCCAAATATGCCTTATGCTTTATCTCCACTGGAAGGTGGCATGCTTTGCCAAAGACTAGCCTATAAGGCGACATACCTATAGAGGTCTTATAGGCAGTCCGATAAGCCCACAAAACATCATTTAGACGCATGCTACAATCTTTTTTGTTGGGTTGGACAGTCTTCTCTAAAATCTGCTTGATCTCCCTATTTGACACTTATGCTTGCCCATTGGTTTGTGGATGGTAAGGGGTTGACACCTTGTGCACCACACCATACTTTTTCAACAAAGCAGCTATGTGCCTATTGCAGAAGTGCGAACCTTGGTCACTGATTATTGCTCTTGGGATGCCGAACCTGCAGAAAATGTGAGTCCTGACAAAATCTAAGACAACACGAGAGTCATCAGTCTGGGTGGCCTTAGCCTCTACCCATTTAGAAACATAATCCACAGCTAATAGGATATACATAAAACCAAAAAAAGTAGGAAAGGGACCCATGAAATCAATACCCCACACATTAAATATCTCACAAAACAGTAAAGGCTGTTGAGGCATTTCATTCCTACGGAAAATATTTCCTGTCCGTTAGCATTGGGCTCAATTCTTACAAAAGCTATGTGCATCATGAAACAAGGTAGGCCAGTTGAGTCCAGAATCTAAAATTTTCCTAGCAGTGCGTTGTGGTCCAAAATGGACACCACATGCAGAAGTATGAAAAAATTGTAAAACAGATTCAATCTCATGTCCAGGCACACACCTCCTAATGACTTGATCACTACACAGTCTCCACAAATAGGGGTCATCCCATACATAAAATTTGACTTCACTTTTAAGCTTATCTACTTGATGCTTCTTAAAATAAGTAGGTAACTCAGAAGCAACTAAGTAATTTACCAAATCAGCATACCAAGGATCTTTACCATCTTTACCTTGCAGCTGAGAAAGCTTCTCATCTGGGAAGGTTGTCCAAAGTCAGTGGGATCCGGCTCAAGTGATCTGCTACCAAGTTCTCAGCTCCACTCTTGTCTCTGATCTCAAGGTCGAATTCTTGCAAGAGTAGCATCCATCTAATGAGCCTAGGCTTTGCATCCGGCTTCTTGAGCAAGTACTTCAAAGCTGCATGGTCAGAGAAAGCAATTACTTTAGAATTCAGTAAGTATGAACGGAATTTATCTAAAGCAAACACAACAGCAAGAAGCTCTTTCTCAGTGGTGGTATAATTTGTTTGGGCAGCATCCAGAGTGCGAGATACATAATAAATGACGTGGGACAACTTGTCCACTCGCTGTGCAAGGACAACGCCTACTGCAAAGTTTGATACATGACACATCAGCTCGAAGGGAAACTCCCAATTAGGTGGCTACAAGATGGGAGGAGAAGTAAGGCTCTGCTTCAGCTGATCAAAAGCTGCTCTGCACTGCCTATCAAATTCGAAATCCATGTCTTTCTGGAGAAGCTTAGACAATGGCAAGGCAATCTTGCTGAAGTCTTGGATGAATCGCCTGTAAAACTCTGCATGACCAAGAAAGGAACGCACTTCCCGCACACAAGTGGGGTAGGAAAAAAAGAGGCAATAACATCTATCTTAGCCTTATCTACTTCAATCCATTTGCTAGAAATTACATGCCCTAAAACTATGCCTTGTTCTACCATGAAGTGACATTTCTCAAAATTAAGAACAAGGTTAGTCTCAATGCATCTATCAAGTACTCTAGCAAGGCTATCTAAACATGCATCAAAAGAAGAGCCTTAATACAGTAAAGTCATCCATGAATACTTCCATGCAGTGTTCTAAAAAATCAGAAAATATGCTCACCATACACCGCTGGAATGTACCAGGGGCATTACAAAGGCCGAAGAGCATCCGCCTATATGCATGTGTACCGAATGGACAGGTAAAAGTCATCTTTTCCTGATCCTCCGGGGCTATGTGAATCTGAAAATAGCCTGAGAAGCCATCTAGGAAGCAATAATGGGACTTCCATGCCAACCTCTCCAGCATCTGATCAATGAAAGGCAGAGAGAAGTGATCCTTCCTTGTTGCCTGGTTGAGTCTTCTATAGTTGATGCAGACGCGCTAGCTGTTCTGCACTCTAGTGAGAATCAACTCGTTCTTCTCATTGGCCACGACAGTGATGCCACTTTTCGTGGGAACCACTTGTACTGTACTCACCCATTTACTGTCTGAGATGGGGTAAATTATGCCGGCTGATAACAGCTTGCTTACTTCTTTCTTGACCACATCCAGAATCAACGGGTTAAGTCGCATTTGCGGCTACCTCATTGGTTTAGCTTCTTCCTCCAGTAAAATCCGATGCATGCGAGTGGAAGGGCTAATGCCAGGAATGTCTGCAAGTGTCCATCTGATGGCTATCTTCTGCTGCTTCAAGATCAACAACAACCTCTCTTCTTGTTTAGGTTGCAGATTGTTGGCTATGATGACAGGCAGCTTCTCTTCTTCTGCTAGGAAGGCATACTTGAGATGATCAGGTAACGGTTTCAACTCCAGTATAGGTGGCTGCTATACAGAGGGGACTAATTTGGTTGGAGACGCCAAATCTGTTGCCTGAAGCTCAGCAACACCTGTAAGCTCTACACTATGCTCCAAAACAGTCTCATCATATCCCAAATAGTTAGAAATTTTAGAACAGGCAGCACAACTCCCATCACAATTAGTACATGCAGGGCACTCTAAAGTATCTAGCAAGCCTACTATATCAGGAAATTCAACTACCAATTTAGCATGCATATCATTAACTAGCAAGTCTATGACATCTATTTGGAACACTGAATGCCCTTGTAGAGGGTGTTTCATGGCATCACATAAATTAAAACGAATTACAGTGTCACCAAATTTCATGGAAAAGTTACCAGCATGCACATCAATTATGGTCTTAGCAGTTTTAAGGAAGGGTCTACCTAAGATCAAAGGGGCATGTTTAGATGTAGACTCATCATCCATATTTAACACATAAAAGTCAGTTAGAGATATTAAATCATTTATCCTAACCAAAACATCCTCAAGAAGGCTTACAGGATATGTTGTGCTTCTATTAGTAAGCTGAATGACTACTCCAGTGGGATTCAGTTCTCTAATCTGCAGTGATGAATAGATGAATTTGCGCATCACGTTGATTGAAGCTCCCAGATCTACCATGGCATTTGTAAACTGCTTGTCTCCAATAGTGCAGGGAATGGTGAAAGTCCCAGGATCAATGCACTTGGATGGCAAGTTAGGTTGAATCATGGCTGACACGTTTCTTCCCATGCTCACTTTCTCATTACCCTTCAACTTCCTCTTATGGGTACACAAATCCTTAAGAAACGTTGCATACTTGGGAATCTGTTTGATGACTTCCAGGAGAGGTATATTGACTTCTACCTTCTTGAAAGTATCCATGATCTCTCTATCTAGCACATGCTCAGCAATTTTCTTGGACTGTGTAACTCTGTTTGGAAAGGGGAGAGGAATGCTAGAGGTAAAGCTCTCTGCCTGGTCCTGAAGGTGGAATGGTTGCTGTTTCGGGATAGCTTTAGGGGCTGTAGTGTTTGGATCCTTTTCTTGGACAGAATTAGGGATTGTGAAAGGCAGGCTAGGTTCTGGAACACTCATTTCCTTGCCACTACATAGGGTTATGGCACTCACATTGCCTCTCGCATTAGTGACTGGTTGAGAGGGTAAACTGTCGGAACCTTGAGACTTCAACTCACTAATGGTGGTTGCAAGTTGGCCTATCTGAGTCTCCAAGCTCTGAATACTAGTCTCAATCTTCTATTGGAATTGGATGTTGTTGCTAGCCAGCTGCTTCACTAAATCTTTCAGGCTCTGTTCTGGCTTGTTAGCTTGCTGCATAGGCTGCTTCATTGGTGGTTGAAACTGCTGGTTGCTTGAACTTGCATTTTATCTAGCTGTTGTGGCTGGTACGTTTGTTGCTGCTGGTAGGTTTGACCAGAATTGCCTCCATACCTCAAGTTTGGGTGATCTCTCCAGCCAGGGTTATATGTTGAAGAGTGGGGGTCATATCTGGGCTGCTGATAAGGTCTGCCAAGAAAGACACCAGCCACTACTTCAGTGTTATTCTGGAGGGTAGGGCACTAATCCGTCGAATGACTGGCTAGGGTACAAATTTCACATAGCTTGGCAGGAGCTTGAACTAGTGTGTGGCCCATTGCTAACTGCTTAACAAAAAAGGTCAGTTCCTCCAAACGGTTCTCCACCCTTTGTTGATCCACCATCTGCACCTCATTCACTCCTCTAGCAGGAGTAACCATCCTTGTGCCAAATTGTTGTGCATTGGTTGTCATGTTTTTTATTAAGTCTCTTGCAGCCGCAGGGGTCTTGTCCACCAAGGCACCTCTAGAAGCAGCATCCACATAGCTCCTATCCATTGGAAGAAAATCTTCGTAGAAGTACTGGCTGAGTAATTGGTAACTGATTTGGTGATAAGGATAGCTCGCACACAGTTTCTCAAATCTCTTCTAGTATTCATATAATGTCTCTCCACTATGTTGCCTTATGCCACATATCTCTTTCCTTATGGCAGCAGTTCTTGAGGCAGGGAAGAATCTTTCAAGAAAGCACCGCTTCAAGTCATTCCAGCATGTGATGATGGATGGCTGCAAGTATAGCCAATCATTTGCTGCTCCATCTAATGAAAAGGAAAAAGCCCTCAGCTTGATGTGCTCCTCTTCAATTGTCTGAGGCTTCATGGTAGAACACACTATGTGAAATTCCTTCAAATGCTTGTGAGAATCTTCACTTGCAAGTCCATGAAACTTTGGGAGCAAGTGTATTAATTCAGATTTTAATTCAAAATTGGCATCAAGATATTGAATACACAAAGGCTGGTAATTATCATCAAGGGCAGCCAATTCCTTAAGAGTCCTAGCCCTAACATGCATATCATTATTTCTAGCCCCATTATTAGCAGCAAGATCAACCTCAGGATTAATGTCATTTGTAGTCATATTATGCTCTATATGATTAGGAGTTCTACGTGCCCTAGCAAGTGTGTGCAAAGTTTTTTCTATTTCAAAATTACCTTCAAGTAGTTCAAAATGAGAGGACCGAGTCATACACTATGCAAATAAAAGGACAAAAATACTCTAAAACACACTAGAACACACAGAAACAGAAAAACAGTGAAGCAATGAAAGAAAAAAGTAAAAACCAAAACACACAAAATGCACTAGACAAAGGAAAAAAGACACCAAAATAACACTAGTTGACCCATCTAAACATTTTTAAAAAAAATTTCTACCACTGCAGCATGAAAGCTTGATGAAAATAAAAATCAAAAATGAAATAAAAAATCTTAAAAAATTGAAAAAGTGGTCAAAACGACGGACTTCAGCTTAAAAATGAAGACCTCATGGCATAAGAAATGACTATTGATTGTCAGGCCATTTTCCTTCAACTGACCAAGTTTCAAGTCAATCGGAGCACAAAAATTCGACCCAAACAGTACACGCGAAAACCACTAAATCTAACCGAAACAAAGGGAAAACAAGGGGAAACTGGTGCCAAGGCATCAGAATTCACACAATGGAAACCTAAAACATCAAAGGAAACAAAACAACAAGAAAAAATTATCACCACAATGCTCAAAAAGTATAAAACATTTTGCCAAAAAGTGAACAAAGACGGCAAAGGAAACAGAATAACGGCAAAGGAGGCTAAACAAGGGCAATAACAGCACAAAATTCACCTCACAATGCTTCTCACAGTGCAATGCCTTTGTCCACTAATTTTCAGCTCAAACCCAGTTGGTCAAAATTAAAAACAACACAGAAATAGAAACACTAAACAGGAAAAGAAAACCTAAACAAATAAGGAAAACAAAATAGGAAAGCAAGTAGAACAGGAGGAGAATGAGGAAGAACAACTACTAGAAACAAGAACAATAAGCAAAAAAAATAGTAACAAAAGAGTCCTAAGAAGATTAATATGTTAGGTGAAATCCACGGCAACGGCGCCAAAATTTTAACGGCTGCCGAACCGTACAAAATTACAAAACTAATTGCAACAGATTTGTAGCATAGAGTGCAACCAGTGTCATCTCCCAAGAATTCAGCAAAACAACTAATTTATTAGGACTTAAGCATAAATAGAATAAAAGGGGGGTTTGTGTTGAATGCAGTATAATAAGTACTCAGAAAGCAGTAAACAGAATTGATCAAGTAAGAGAAAACGTAATCAACTCAAACAGGCAACCAAACCCTAATTCGTCCTTGTTCACTAAAGATTATCCAAAATCTAATTTAATTCTTGGTTAAATGTTACCTGGAACCCCTAACAGCAACACTTAGAATTCTTACTGATTACCAATTAGGATTCAATTAATCTTGGAACTAAGAATCTAGGCAACCGCTCTATATCACTAAGTCCAAATTAATTTAATAACTGAATTGTCAAAATTAACCATATATTAAAAGCCTTTAACATATGATTAGTAGTTTGATTACTGTGATGAATTTAATCAGCCGATTTAAATTCATATAAAGTATGCATGCAATTAAAATATCATTCAATCACATGAAGATGAGAAGAAGAAGAAGATAATCAAACTATATTAAATCAAACTCGGATTGAAGCACAGGAACTCTGGATTATTAAGTTTGGCTCCTCTTGAATTGATTACAAAAGAACTTAGCCTTCCATGGAAGACTTAAACACAAAGCAAATGTGGAAAACGAACTCAGCAACAGGAGGCAACAACAGCAGCTTCTGATGACAAGGTGGTAATGTGATCTCTATTTTTCTCAACAACTTGAGAATAAATACTAGCTGGCTGCCTCTTCTAGGTTTCCTAATTACAAAATAAACCTAGTTTCCTAAATTATTAATGGTAAAAATGTGATTAAGCCCTAGTGTCATGAGTTCTGGCCCAATAAGCAAATGTTGGTCCAATAAACATGTACTGGTCCAATAAGGAGACCCAAGGAGTGGAACAAGTCAATGCTGGGCGGATGTAGAAACTCTGGACTGTTTGCACGCACATTTCAGTTGTCCAGACACGATAATCAGCTTCTGGGCTCTGCATGTGAAATGTATAATTTTTTGTTAGCTTTTCAACTAAACTTGAATCACATCAATCGGACATATGCAGCTCAAGATATAGTGAAAAATGTATGTAGTGCCAGAAATCAATAATTATGTAATTAAAATCCAAAAGCACCAACAAGTCCAAATCCACAAAATATGTCTATAGGCTATGAAAATTAGTAGAAACACACACTAAAAGACTAAGTATAAGGGAAATAAATAGTGTAAAATAATGTCTTATCAATTGGCCCAATGACGTCAATTCCCCATATCGCAAATGGCCAGGGTGTTGTAAGATTATGAAGAGGAAATGGCAGAGTATTGATGTGATCCACATAAATTTGGCACTTGTGATATCCCCTTACATAGCTAATATAATCTCTTTTCATTATCATCCAATAATACCTGACCCTCAAGATTTTTTGAGCCATCACATGGCCATTTGGGTGGGTAGCACATATTCCATCATGAACAACACCCAGAATCTGTATGGCTTCATTTGCATTAACACACAGCAATAATGCGCCATCATGGCTCCTTTTGTAGGGAATTTCCCTACTCAGAAAGAAACCCAACACCAAACGACAGATAGTCTTTTTAGTTTTCCCTTTTGCCCCAGTCGAGTATTCTTTAGGCTTGATGTATTGAAGAATGTCGTGATACCAAGAATGACCGTCAGGTTCTTCTTTGACATTTGCACAAAAGGTGGGTTCTTCCCTCATATTCACTTGCACAGGTTACACCACTACTCTGCAATCCAGTTTAGTCATTACCGCCAAAGTTGCTAAAGCATCCCCATATTGATTCTTGTCCCAAGTTAAGTGAGAGAATGTTATATCTTCAAAGTTCTCAATTAATGTTGTTAGATACTTTTGATATGGAATAAGTTTCGGATCTTTAGTTTGCCACTCCCCTTTTACTTGATAAATAATGAGTGCATAATCCCCAAAACCATCCAGAATGTTGCCTTTAAAATCTAAGGCTGCTTGTAATCCCCTTACACAAGCTTCATATTCAGCCATGTTGTTGGTACAGTCAAATTCCAACTTGACAACTATTAGGAATTGCTTTCCTTTTTGCGAGATGATTACAATGCCTATTCCATTCCCATGAACATTCACTGCTCCATCAAAATACATTTCCCATCTTTCTTCCTTGTTCTCATTCTCTTATTCTTCAATTGCGAAAATGTCTTTATCAAGAAACTCGAATTTCATGGACTGGTAATCTTCAATGGGATTCTCTACTAAAGGATAAGCTATCACACTCCTTTTTATGGCCTTCTTAGTCATATAGACTACATCATATTCAAAGAGAAGAAATTTTCATTTTGCCTATCGANTAATGTTGTTAGATACTTTTGATATGGAATAAGTTTCGGATCTTTAGTTTGCCACTCCCCTTTTACTTGATAAATAATGAGTGCATAATCCCCAAAACCATCCAGAATGTTGCCTTTAAAATCTAAGGCTGCTTGTAATCCCCTTACACAAGCTTCATATTCAGCCATGTTGTTGGTACAGTCAAATTCCAACTTGACAACTATTGGGAATTGCTTTCCTTTTTGCGAGATGATTACAACGCCTATTCCATTCCCATGAACATTCACTGCTCCATCAAAATACATTTTCCATCTTTCTTCCTTGTTCTCATTCTCTTATTCTTCAATTGCGAAAATGTCTTTATTAAGAAACTCGAATTTCATGGACTGATAATCTTCAATGGGATTCTCTACTAAATGATAAGCTATCACACTCCTTTTTATGGCCTTCTTAGTCATATAGACTACATCATATTCAAAGAGAAGAAATTTTCATTTTGCCTATCGACTCGGGATAGGGCTTCTCAAAGATAAACTTTATAGGATCCATGCGAGATAAGCCATGTAGTGTGGTATAACATATACTGGCGAAGCCTAGAGGTCACCCAAACAAAAACGCAACAAGTTCTTTCCACTAGCGCATATCTTGTTTCATAATCCGTGAACTTTTTGCTCAGATAGTAAATTGCTCTCTCTCTTCTTCCACCTTCATCATGCTGCCCCATGACACTCCCCATCGATTCTTTCAATACAGTCAGATAGAGAATCAATGGCTTTCCTGGAACTAGAAGAATAAGAATCAGAGGATCAAGTAGATATTCCTTAACTTTTTGAATGCTTCGTGTCATTCATCATCCCATATCCCCGGATTATTCTTCCTTAATAGTTTGAAGATTGGCTCGCTAGTGTAGGTGATATTAGATATGAATCTAGCTATATAATTGAGCCTCCCCAAGAAGCTTCACACTTTCTTTTTCTGACTTTGGGGCCGACATCTCTCATATTGCCTTGACTTTGCTCAAATCCACCTCAATCCCCTTTTCATTGACGATAAACCCTATAAGATTCCTCAATCTCAATCCAAAAGTGCATTTGGGTGGGTTTAATCTCAACATATATTTCCTCAATCTATCAAATAGTTTTTGGAGAATATTCACATGGCTTTCTCCTTCTCTAGACTTGGCTACCATATCATCCACATATACCTCGATCTCCTTCTGCATCATATCATGAAACAAGGTAACCATAGCCATTTGGTAAGTAGCTCCAGCGTTCTTCAATTCGAAGGACATTACTCTATAATAGTAAGTGTCGCAGTGTGTGATACACGTGGTCTTTTCTTTATCTTCTTCGGCTATGGGAATTTGGTTATAACTGGAATACCCATTCATAAAGGAGTAACAATGATTTTTGGCAGTGTTATCAACCAACACATTTATGTGTGGTACAAAAAGTCATCCTTAGGACTAGCTCAATTTAGGTCACAGAAATCCATGCACATTCTCACACTTCAATCCTTCTTAGGTTATGGGTGATAAGAATTGTGGAAGCACCAACAAGACTCTGAATGAGCCATGGCCAACAAAAAAGATGCAAGCTGCTTTTGGAGGGTTGATAAAGGAGATTTGGACTCAAACTTCAAGCTAAGAAACAAGGATTGAAGAAAGGAGGGTTGTATGCTTGATTCGAGAGCTAGAAGAGTCAACTAGTGAAAGAGGGCAGAACTGGAGCGCCCTAGTGCCTGGAGTTTTTTCAGCATATGCAAATTTTTGTTCCTTTCCAAGTTGGTCTTCGTCTCTTTGTTAATTTGGGTCCATTTTAGTGTAACTAAACATATGTAATTTACCTTATTTGGCTTTGGGTTTGTATTAGGGTTTTGAATATTTTACTTGGGTTAGGCCCATTTACCAATTAGGGTAAACTAGGCTAGTCTTTGGTTTAAAGGGAGCTGAGCCACTTGTGGTAGTTTTTAGAATATACAATTTGAGTAAAATTGAGAGTCTTCTTCTACGTTGGTTCTTTGAAGAACTAATTGAACTTATTAAGAACCCTAGGTTCTTGTGGCGTTCCCTCCATCTTATCACTCTCCCCCTTTCCCGACTAGAGTAGGGTGTCTTATCCATTCTTTTTTATTTTGTTTCTCTGAATTCCATTTTTTAAAATTCTCAAACACAATTGGATTATTCTTAGGCGATTGAATTTCTACCATTCGGCTCTAACTCTAGAGGTTCGCATCATTTAGTATCAAAGCTCGTGGTTCTAATAGAGGTTCGATTATCCCTTTTGTTTTCTAATTTTTGTTTGTTATTTTTCTTGTTGTTCTAGTTTGATTTTTCATTGTTCTTGCTTGTTCTTCTTGGTCTTGATTTTATTTGAATTTTTGGAAATTTTTTGGGCAACTTTTTTGGTATTTCCATTTGTGTCCTAGTAACTGCCCTTAAGGTAGTATTTGGTTGTTTGTCATTTCCAATCTTTGTGATTTTTCTATGCTTAATGAAATTTCTAGGTTGTTGGATTCTCTTGAACATCAATTGAACTTGTATGGAGTATGATTAAAATCATAGGATAAAAAATAAAAAATAAAATTTCTAGGCAAAGGTATGAACATTCAAAGTATTCTTGAGAAAATTTCCAGGAAATTTGTATAAAATAAAATTATGGATTAGTTCAAAAAGAGTGAAATTAAGTGCTCTTTAAGTTGTTTAATGCTTCATAACATAGTCTTGAGTTGGGATAGCTTCAATTTCCTCAAATTATGTTTGAATGTGTGAAAATTTTGTTGCCTATTGATTTAATTCTCAAGTGCTTTGTAAGAAAAATTTATTCTTGCTTGTGAATCTTGATTCGGTATTAAGTTCCTTTGTTCTTGTCCTTGAATTTTGCTTTCCTTGTTATTATTTGTTTTGTGCTTGAATTCATCTTGTCTATCCTTGAATTCCTTTGTGTTGAGCCACAATATTCTTTCTTGTAGAAATTGATTTGCTAGAAGATTGTCACAAAGGCTAGGCTCTTGGTTTGTTTGCTTAGTTCCATAAGAACTAAAGGAAAGGGATTAAGAGTGGAAAAAGGTAAGAGTGTGAGATCATTAGAGGGTAAAAGCCACTAGTGAGTCAAACACAAGTGTGAGTGACATTTTTGAGTGCAAACACGTGAGGAAGTGATGAGCCTATTTTGCTAACACTTTTCACGATTTGAACAACATGGATAGAAAAAATGAGGTAGGAAACCAAGCTTTGACACTTCGTGCTATGCAGTAGCACTTTGAGCGCTTCAATTTGAGGTTTGATGATATGCATGACATAATAGGTAGATGTGATGAGCATTTACAAAGGCAGCTACCTAGAGTACTCAAATTAAAAAGAAGAAATAGATGAGTTGTGGTGGAGGATGAGGTAGATAGATACCAAAGCAACGCTGGAGGCCAAGACTGGTTTGCTAGACATGATGGAGAAGAAAGAAGGGTAAGACATGCTCATATGAATCATGACCTAAGTGGCATACAAATGAAGATCCCATCTTTTCAAGGCTTCCACACTAGATGCCTTGTCAATGAGAAGGTATGTAGTATGATCATTGATGGTGGTAGTCCTATCAATGTTGCTAGCACTACCTTAGTTGATAAGCTGCATTTACATACTTTAAAGCATCCTAGACCCTATAAATTTCAATGGTTAGATGAATGTGAAGAGATTAGGGCGACTAGAAAAGTGTTAGTGTCATTTGCTATTGGGTTTACAAGGATGAAGTCCTATGTGATGTAGTTCCCATGCATGTGGGACATATTCTTTTGGGTAGGTCATGACAATATGATATGTGACCCATGATGGGTCAACAAATAGATTTTCTTTCACCTTGAACAAACGGCTCATTACTCTTGTACTTATGACTCCTAAACATGTGCTTGATGATCAAGAGAAACTTTAAAAGAGGAGTGAAACAAGAAAAGAGAGTGAAAGCTCAAAGCACAACATGGTTGAGGGCTTGAAGGAAAAGAGTACAAAAGAGGTCGAGAGCGCAAGTGAAGTGAACATGAAAGCAAAAGAGGCCGAGAGCCCAAGGGTAGAGAAAAAAAGTGAGAAAAGAAAAAAAGAAGAGAGCATTGAAAGAGAAAAGAAACAACAATTGAGTGAATATGCAAAAGTGAGCGAGCTTATTTCTCTTAGTAGTAACAAATTTGATCTTTCTTTGTCTAGTGTTGTTATACCTCTTTTTCAGGACTTTAGAGATGCTTCCCAACATCAAATTGACTTCATTGGAGCTGAATTGAAGCAAGAAGGATGACCTCTAGCATGGTTCATTAAGGAGTCAAGTGGAGCTGCCCTGCATGACCACACATATGACAAGGAGACTTGGCAGCATTATCTCATGCCTAAGGAGTTTTTTATCCACACGGACCATGAGTCCTTGAAACACCTCAAAGGACAAGGCAAGTGGCATAAAAGACATGCTAAGTGGGTTCAGTTTATTAAACCATTTCTTTATGTGATCAAGTACAAACAAGGTAGGGGAAATGTGGTTGCTAATACATTACCTTGTGGGTATACCCTTATTTCTATATTGGATGCAAAGTTGTTAGGATTTGAGTACATTAAAGATTTAAATATTGTTGATCCTAATTTTGCTAATGTGTTCAATGCTTGTGAGAAAGTTGCAATTGAAAAGTTCTATAGACATGATTGTTTCTTATTTAGAGGAAATAAATTGTGTGTGTCTCATAGTTCTTTGCATGCATTGCTGGTTAGTGAAGCTCATAGGGGAGGTTTAATAGGGCATTTTGGAATTAGGAAGACTTTAGATGTGTTAAATGAACATTTAATTCCATGCCACAAGACCGATGATGTAACAAACATAGCTGAATTGTTCTTCAAGGAGGTGTATGCCTTGGTGAATGACGGGTGCCGAACCGTACAAAATTACAATACTAATTGCAACTAAATTGTAGTATAGGATGCAACCAGTGTCGTCTCCCAAGGATTCACCAGAACAGTTAATTTACTAAGAACTTAAGCAAGAACAGAATAAGGGGTGTTTGTTGTTGAATGCAGAATAATTAGAATTTAGAAAACAGTAAACAGGATTTAATCAAATAAGAGAAAACATAATCAACTCAAGCAGGCAACCAAACTCCAATCTGTCTTTGTTCACTAAAGATAGTCTAGATCTGATTTAATTCTTGGTTAAATGTTACCTGGAACCCCTAACAGTAACACTTAGAATTCCTACTGATCTACTAATCAGGATTCAATTAATCATGGAATTAAGACTCTAGGCAACCGCTCTATATCACTAAGTCCAAATTAATTTAATAACCGAATTATCCAAGTTAACCATATATTAAAGACCTTTAAAGTATGATTATCAATCTGATTACTGTTATGAATCTAATCAACCGATTTAAATTCATACAAAACATGCAATCAAAGTACCATTCAATCACATGAAGAAGGGAAGAAGTAGTAATTCAAATTAAATTAAATCAAACTCGGTTGAAGCATAGAAACTCTGGATTATTAAGTTTGGCTCCTCTTGAATTGATTACAAACGAACTTAGCCTTCCATGAAAGGCTTAAACACAAGGAAAAAGTCTAAAACTCGAACTTAGAAAATAGGAGATAGCAGCTGCAGCTCAAGGTAATTTCATTTCTCTTCTGGTTGTATATTTTCCTCAACAACTTCGAGAATAAATACTAGCTGGCTGCCTCCTCTAGGTTTCCTAATTACAAAATAAACCTAGTTTCCTAAATTATTAGTGGTAAAAACATGATCAAGCCCTAGTGTCATGTGAGCTGGCCCAATAAGTAGATGTTGGCCCAAATAAACATGCTCTGGTCCAATAGGCAGGCCTAAGGAAAGGAATCAGTCAATGCTGGGCGGATGCAGAAAATCTGGACTGCTTGCATGCAAATTTCAGTTATCCAGATGCAAGAATCAGCTTCTGGGCTCTTCATATGAAATGTATAATTTTCTGTCAGCTTTCCAACGAAACTAGAATTGCATCAATCGGACATCTGTAACCAAAGATATGGTGAAAAATGTAAGTAGTATCAGAATTCAACAGTTAAGCAATTAAAATCCATAAGCACCAACAAATCCAAATCTACAAAACATGTCTAAAGACCATAAAAATCACTAGAAACACACACTAAAAGACTAAGTATAAGGGAAATAAATAGTGTAAAATAATGTCTTATCAAATTCAAACTCAAAGAAACAGCAACACTCATGGAACAACATCTCTTGACAACTAGAGAACAAAAAACATGGCAATTTTATTTAATAGGAATGAGTCAAAGTAGATAGCCTCTCACAAGATAAATAAATGCTCTTAATTCCCTCAAGTGTCTAAGGTAAGTATTCCTCTCCAATCATCCTGTCAAAATCACACTACCATAAGCTTGTTCACTTTCTCAGTCTCCACTACCTATGTCACATGCATAACACAAATGAAAAGGACTTTTAAAGGGTTGTAATGGGGAAAGGTAAAGGGATGACAATAATATGGAAAAATGGCTAAAGCACCTAAGGAATCACAAAGAGCATATGATTATGGAGAAATTCAAGTACTTTATGCATCTTGACTTTGAACTTCAACTCATTTTTACTTTTTCCAAAACAACTTTATTCTTTTTCTGCTGTATATATCATTTTTTTTATGAAGCAGAACACTTAACAATTTCAGCCACAACCAATCAACCACAACTTGATGCTTTGTTTTTGTAAAAATTTACTCCCTTTTTATTCAATGCAATGCTCTTCAATTCCTAAGGCTTGGGTAGGACATGGTTTTACACTTAGGCTTGCAATGAGCTACACATGAAAGAAATGATCATTAGCCTCAAAAGGAGTAATCAAAGGATAACATCAAGGTTAGCTATTTGGTCAAGTAGCTTCTCAAAGAAAGGAATGTCTTAATCATTTTTATGCATGCATGTGCAAATGTAATCTCAACTAGGAAACAGAACAAGTTCTAGAGTGTCAAATTGATAGATGAAAACACACAAGAAAGAATCATGACATATGGCTCAAATCCTCACAGCTTATAAGACTATCAAGAATCAACTCATCCAAATCAAATTTTGTTGTCATATCACTTAAATCCAAGAAGCAAAATAATTGTCCACTCATGTTGTAGCACTTTAGAATCAAAATTGTTTCAAACTATTCTCTTCACAACTCTTAAATTAATTGGAAAGAACCAGAAAATTCTAAAAATAAAACAGAAAAATAGCAAACCTAAAAGAAAATAGAAAACATAAAATTAAAAATAGCTAGCATAAAAATAGTAAAACAGAAAATTAAAAACAGAGAACAACATACAGAAAGTTTTAAAAACACAGAAACAGAAAACTAAGCTTAAAATAGAAAACAAAAAACACAACAAAATTTAAAATAGAAACAGAAACTTAAAAATAGCAAAACAGAAAGCATAACAACAACACAACAGGCTAATCCCTCCCCTACACTTAAATTTTTACAGTGTCCTCAATGTAAAAGCTGAACAGTTATCACCAATCAAATAGGACAAGTAGAATAAAAGAGAGAGAAGAAACATCCTTATCAAGTGAGGAAAATGGCTTCTTGCACGAATTTCAAACTATTCTCTTCACAACTCTTAAATTAATTGGAAAGAACCAGAAAATTCTAAAAATAAAACAGAAAAATAGCAAACCTAAAAGAAAATAGAAAACATAAAATTAAATATAGCTAGCATAAAAACAGAAAATTAAAAACAGAGAACAGCATACAGAAAGTTTTAAAAACACAGAAACAGAAAACTAAGCTTAAAATAGAAAACAAAAAGCACAACAAAATTTAAAACAGAAACAGAAACTTAAAAATAGCAAAACAGAAAGCATAACAACAGCACAACAGGCTAATCCCTCCCCCACACTTAAATTTTTACAGTGTCCTCAATGTAAAAGCTGAACAGTTATCACCAATCAAATAGGACAAGTAGAATAAAAGAGAGAAAAGAAACATCCTTATCAAGTGAGGAAAATGGCTTCTTGCACGAATTGAATTCCTTCATCAGTTAGCAACCAAGTTCCTTCCTTTATTTGCAACAAACAAAACAAGATACTTGGGTCAAAGACCACTTTCACAAAGTCCTTAAAAGTACAAAACAAAGCTAAAAATCTTATAAATAACATGAAAGCATAAAAATATATAAGGACATAAAAGAAATAATGAAGCAGGCAATGTAAAACTAGAAGCAATTAAACTTAGCACTTGACTTAAAAATTCAGCAAAGCAAGCATTCAAAAGATCACCAAGGAAAATGTGCAGCAAAGAATTTACAATTCTACCTAAAGCATGAGAAACATGAAAATGAAAAACTTTGTTAGGTATAGATAGTCAACCATAGGTTGCATATATAAATCTAAAAGAAGGAAAATAATCATGTCCTACAAATCTAAGTCTATAACAGTCATGCTTAAGCTCATCCTTACAAAATACACTAGTGTCATGCAACATGTTGTTCATGCAAGGCTCAAAATGACACTTAGATTCTTGCAAAAAATTGGCAAACAACAACATCTCTTGCTCCCCATTCGAAGAATAGCTTGGCCTATGGTTGGCTTGGACAACCCATGTATTACCTGCACTCATTCCACCAACATCAAAATATTCACTTGCAACTAAGGTTCTAACATGATCTATACCTAGTGCTCTAGCATGTGAAGAAGTAAGAAGCATGAAATCACCTAACCCTTCAATATTAGTGCTTAAATCATCACATGCATGCACCATAACTACAAGCTTAGGGTCATGTTGGAACAACTTTTCAATAAGCTCACAATTAAAATTAGGTTATATTAAAGTAGGAAAGAGTGTAGAATTGACCGTGAGACCCTTGTTAGGTTCATTTTGGGTTGTCTCTTGAGAGTTTTCTTCAAAATCTATAGAATGAGATTCAGCAGAATCTCCAGAATTATCATCTCTCAAGAATGCAGAAATCTTAGCACACATAGCACATGATATTTCACCATCACAATCAGCATATGATTGACACTGCACAGAATCATCAAAACCAACGCAATTACAAAAATCAGCACCTAACTCATTGTAGACCTCTTCGACTAAATCCTCCTCTGTCTTCTTGGACTGAGTGGCTCTCTCGGATTCTAGGGTCACTGAATCAATGACAACTTTCTCTGTTGTCTGTGGCTTGTTTGTAGATTGAGGTTCAATTGGTTCTGGTATAGAATTCTCAATTGGTTCTAGAATTGTCTGTGAAGGAATTTTTTTAGAACCTTGGGGCTGCAGTTGACTCACTAAGGATGTCAATTGTCCAATCTGGGTATCTAAATTTTGCATGGTATGAGTGACAAATTGTTTTACCATGTCTTCAATTGAAGGTTCAGGTTCTATGCATGTTAGACTTGGTTGTTGCATAGGCTGCTCTAACGGTTGCCAATACTGCTGTGGTGGGGCTGCATTGCCATATATCAAATTGGTATGATTTCTCTAATCAAGGTTATAGGCATTGAAGTATGAATCATATATAGGCTGCTACCATGCAGCTACAAAAGGATCTTGAAATTCATAATCATCATCCTGAAATATAGGGCATGACATTGGTAGGATGAGAGGTGCAAGAACAAATGTCACGAAATTGGATTGGTTGCATAACTGGTTGTTGATGTTGGGCCATTGTTAATTGTCTCATCAATGAGGATAATTCATCAATGCTATGCTCCATTCTCCATTGGTCAGCTAGTGATGCAACAACCTCTTGCACTCTTATAGTAGACTAAGAACCTAGCATGAAAAAAAAAATAACAGAACACCAAAATACACCAACATACAAAATAACATACAAAGTTATACAAAAAGTGACAACAAGTAACAAAAAATGACAGAATTGAACTAAAAGAAAAACACACAAAATGCACACAAAAATGCCACAAAATAAGGCTAATTGAAGTATCTAAATATTTTTTTAAATTTTTCTACCACCACAACATGAAAGCTTAATGAAAATAAAACTCAAAAATCAAATAAAAAATCTTAAAAAATTAGAAAAGTGGTCAAACGACGGAATTCGGTTTAAAAATGTAGACCTCATGAAAATCATGACTATTGATTGTCAGGCCATTTTCCTTCAACTGACCAAGTTTCAAGTCAATCGGAGCACAAAAATTTGGCCAGAACAGTACACGCGAAAACCACTAAATCAAACCGAAACAAGGGGAAAATAAGGGAAAACTGACACCAAGGCACCAGAATTCACACAATGGAATCCTAAAACATCAAAGGAAACAAAACAATAAGAAAAAACTATCACCACAATGCTCAGAAAGTATAAAAAGTTTGCCAAAAAGTGAACAAAGACGGCAAATGAGACAAAATAATGGCAAAGGAGGCTAAACAAGGGCAATAACAACACAAAGTTCACCTCACAATGCAATTGCTTAGTCCACCAATTTGCAGCTCAATCCGAGTTGGTCAGAATCAAAAACAACAAAGAAACAGAAACACTAAACAGGGAAAGAAAAACCTAAACAAATAAGGAAAACAAAATAGGAAAGCAAGTAGAACAAAGGGAAAACGATGAAGAACAACTACCAGAAACAAGAACAATAAGCAATCAAAATAGTAACAAAAAAGAGTTCTAAAAAGATTAATTTGTTAGATGTAATCCCCGACAACGGCGCCAAAATTTTGACGGGTGCCGAACAGTACAAAATTACAATACTAATTACAACTAAATTGTAGTATAGGATGCAACCAGTGTCGTCTCCCAAGGATTCACCAGAACAGTTAATCTACTAATAACTTAAGCAAGAACAGAATAGGGGGTTTGTTGTTGAATGCAGAATAATCAGAATTCAGAAAACAGTAAACATGATTTAATCAAATAAGAGAAAACATAATCAACTCAAGAAGGCAACCAAACTCTAGTCCATCCTTGTTCACTAAAGATAGCCTAGATCTGATTTAATTCTTGGTTAAATGTTACTTGGAACCCCTAACAGTAACACTTAGAATTCCTACTGATTTACCAATCAGGATTCAATTAATCATGGAATTAAGACTCTAGGCAACCGCTCTATATCACTAAGTCCAAATTAATTTAATAACCGAATTATCTAAGTTAACCATATATTAAAGACCTTTAAAGTATGATTATCAATCTGATTACTGTTATGAATCTAATCAATCAATTTAAATTCATACAAAACATGCAATCAAAGTACCATTCAATCACATGAAGAAGGGAAAAAGTAATAATTCAAATTAAATTAAATCAATCTCGATTGAAGCACAGGAACTCTAGATTATTAAGTTTGGCTCCTCTTGAATTGATTACAAACGAACTTAGCCCTCCATGAAAGGCTTAAACACAAGGAAAAAGTCTAAAACTCGAACTCAGAAAATAGGAGGCAGTAGCTGCAGCTCAAGGTAATTTCGTATCTCTTCTGGTTGTATATTTTCCTCAACAACCTCGAGAATAAATACTAGCTGGTTGCCTCCTCTAGGTTTCCTACTTACAAAATAAACCTAGTTTCCTAAATTATTAATGGTAAAAACATGATCAAGCCCTACTGTCATGTGAGCTGGCCCAATAAGTAGATGTTGGCCCAAATAAATATGCTCTGGTCCAATAGGCAGGCGTAAGGAAATGAATCAGTCAATGCTGGGCAGATGCAGAAAATCTGGACTGCTTGCACGAGAATTTTAGTTCTCCAGAGGCGAGAATCATCTTCTGGGCTCTTCATATGAAATTTATAATTTTTTGTCAGCTTTCCAACAAAACTAGAACGCATCAATCAGACATTTGTAGCCAAAGATATGGTGAAAAACGTAAGTAGTGCCAGAATTCAACAGTTAAGCAATTAAAATCTATAAGCACCAACAAATCCAAATCTACAAAACATGTCTAAAGTCCATAAAAATCACTAGAAACACATACTAAAAGACTAAGTATAAGGGAAATAAATAGTGTAAAATATTGTCTTATCAGTGAAAGCATTAGAGACTTGGCAACACTACCTTATTCTCAAGAAGTTTATGAGGGTTGTCTTCGAACCGAGAGCTTGGGTGTGGGAGGTGGCGAGGGTCAATAATGATGTTCACAAGTTAGAGCTATCTAGTGAGTATGACTTAAATACCCATTATAATGACACTAATTGTTCTCCCATTGATGTAGGTGAAGATTTGAGGACGAATCTTTTTGAAGAAAGGTGGAATGATGAGAATCGTGGAAGCACCAACAAGAGTCCGAATGAGCCATAGCCAACAGAGAAGATGCAAGGGGCTTTTGGAGGGCTGATTCAGAAGATTTGGACTCAAACTTCAAGCCAAGAAGAAAGGATTGAAGAAATGAAGGTTGTATGCTTAATTCAGGAGCTAGAAGAGTCAACTGTTGAAAGAGAGCAAAGCCAGAGAGCCCCAACGCCCAATAAGGAGTGCCCCAATGCCCTCCAGGATAGAGAGCAGGCGCCTCAGTGCTTGGAGGTTCTTCAGCATGTGCAAATTTTTGTTCCTTTCTGAGTTGGGCTTTGTTTCTTTGTTAATTTGGGTCCATTTTTTTTGTAACTAAACATATGTCATTTATCTTATTTGGCTTTGGATTTGTATTAGGGTTTTGGATATTTTACTTAGGTTAGGCCAATTTACCAATTAGGGTAAACTAGGTTAGTCTTTGGTTTAAAAGGAGCTGACCCCGTTATGGCAGTTTTCAGAATATATATTTTGAGTAAAGTTGAAAGTGTTCTCCTACCTTGGTTTTTTGAAGAACTGATTAAACTTATCAAGAACCCTAGGTTCTTGTGGCGTCCCCCCCAGCTTATCACTCTCCCCCTTTCCTGACTATAATGTGGCGCCTTATCCATTCTTTTTTATTTTGTTTCTTTAAATTCTATTTTCTAAAATTCTCGAACATGATTGGATGATTCTCAAGCGATTGAATCTCTACTATTCGGGGCCAATTCTAGAAGTCCGCATCATTAGGACTAAATTAGCAACCCAATCCAGATAAGTAGATGCTTCCAGAAAACCCGTTTCAATTTGCTTCATCACTTCCTCTTTGATCTTGCAAGACATTTTCAGCCTTATCTGCCTCAGCTTTTGTTTAACCAGTTTGCAATTCGGGTATAGCGGAATCTTATGTGACACAAAACTAGGATCGAGGCTAGGCATGTCATGGTAAGACCTTGTGAACACATCAAAGTATTCTTTAAAGAGAGTGATCATTTCCTCCTTCTCTTGGTTATCCACTATCTTCAACTTTTTTTTCTCATTTTTTGTCTCCAAATTTATGATATGAACCTCTTCATCATGGAGACTCATAGCCTTCTCATTAGACTCAATCATTTTAGTGAACCTGTCTGAAAGTTCTGTGCCTTTTTCATTGTCATATTCATCTTCTTGCAATTCAATATGAGAATCAATCACTGGACAAACATATACTTCATTTTGGGTCAAAAGATCCACGTTATCAAGACTTCTGAGAATGAATTTGAGAAAATTTAAACAGGAATTAGGGAATAGAAATAAAGTAACAGTAATGGACTTGAAAAGAAAAAACAGAACAAAATTAAAAAGCCAACTCTATGTTTGAAAATACTTCATCAATATTATTGAATAAAAATAGTCCAATACATATATAAAATTTTCTAATGACCTCCAACTTTGGTCAAGAGAAAAGTAATGATAGAAACAAAAAGAAACTACTTAAGAGGAACAAAATCTGGCATAAGCTCCATCTCCCAATTGGTCAGTTGTTCATTATCATTGCAAGGCCAGATCCAGTGGCTTCTTCCACAATTAGCCTCCAAAGTGTTCACGGCTTTCAGGATATTAGCATCCATTGCCAAACTATGCACGTCATTTGATGGTAGATATCCGCCTTTATAAGGTAGACCTTGACCAATAGGTTAGCAATCCTAGGCCTAAGGTCGGTTCATTCATAAGACATCGGGGAAATATTTCTTTTTGTTATTTCTCTAATTGTTTTCCTACATTAAAGTAATAGGTATGATGCCTCACTTCTTTTTCAAATAAACCAAGTGTCCATTTTTCATTTTCTCATTTACATTTTTATCCTTTTATTTTCCAATTAAGTAAGAAGAGGTTGAAGCCTTGCTATTTTTTTCATTATTGTTTCAAAGTAAGTCATATGCATTTGTGCATCATTTCAACTGATGAGCATCATTTTTTAAATAAAAAAGATTAGTAGTTTTCTTCATTTGTTAATAAGACTGAGGTCATATTTTGTCCATTTTTTTTATTTTCTTTCTTGTCAAAGCACCAAAGTTTTTGTTTTGTTCATTTCAAAAAAATAAAAAAATCATACATTTTTCTCTTGTCCATTCCATAAACTTCATTTTTTTTTTTCCATTCATCCAATGTAGTTTTCATTGAAACATTGCTTGCTCAAAGAAAAATAAGCTCAATCAAAAGCACTTCGTAAAAAGGTCAATTGGGCTCAGATCAAGAACCATCACTGTCATGTAGGAAAATCAGGAACATGGTCGCAATCTGGAGGGTGAATTTGATGAATTGAAATCTCATATGAATGAAATGATGAAGCTTCTCACAGAGAACCTAAAGTTGAAGGATGTGGCTGAGAAATCAAGCAATATTAATATCCTTCCAATTTCCCATGTAGCGCCTTTGTTAACATATCCATCAAATGAGGCAACTTCTGCAGCTTTTGCTCCAATATAGGGAATGCCTCCACAGATGATGCCTTCTAAAAATTTGGTACAGGGATGTGATTCAAGTTCAACAATTCCTCCTACTATCAAACTAGCTGATGTCGTGCATGCCATTTCACTACAATTCTTAGGCTCATTTTGTCTGCCTATGGAAGCTCCATTCAATCCAAATGAAAATCAATTGGGCGTCTACACGTACACCCATCCAATTACTCACTATGCTGCAAAAGAAGCTTCAGGGGTAGTTCCTTTAGGGAAAGATAAGGAAGCGTTGGAGAAGGAGAGGTTGAGGGTCGAATCAATGGAGAAAAAGCAAGCAATGTTGGAAGAGTAGATAAGATGTTGCAAGGATGAGGGGCATATGGGTCAGTGGACATTGATGAACTTTCCTTGAGACATGAAATTGGTCTCCCAAAAGATTTTAAAATGCTTGAGTTTGCCCACTATGATGGAACAACCAATCCTCGACTTCACTTGAAATCTTATTGCACTAAGATATCCATTTGGTCAAGAGATGAGAAGTTCTTTATACACTTCTTCCCAGAGAGTTTGACTAGTCCTACTTCAGATTGGTATTGGCATTTGGATCACTTCAAGATTCACACATGTAGAGACCTGACTGATGCTTTCTTGAAGCAATATAGTTTTAATGATAACATAGCTCTCACTAGAGCTCAATTGGGGTCTATGCGGAAGGAAGAAAATGAAAGCTTTAAGGATTACGCTTAAAAGTGAAGGAATTTAGCAACCCAAGTTCAACCTCCATTGTTGGATTCTGAAATGATACATTATTTCATGAATACTTTGCATTCCCCTTATGCTGAGTTGACGATAGTAGCTATTTATAGGGACTTCTCTGAGTTGATCAAAGCTGGAGAAAGAGTGAAAGAGAAGAACCAAGCAAGAAAATTGTCATTCTTAGGAAGAGAAAATCTTAATAACGGTCGAAAGAATAGGAACTATTTAGGAAGAAAGAGGGTGAGGTAAATTGGGTACATTCACTAAGGACACCATCGTACCTTCAACCTTGAGGTCTGTACCATTCTCCAATTCCCATTTTATCTCCTTTATACCAAGTCAATGCAATCCCACCATCCTTCCCACAAACCCCACCTCAAGGTTATCCTGTTCCTCGAGCACCTTTTACAAGACCCAATCATGGTCAATCCAGACCTCCTATGAATCAAGAACCTTTTCCTAACACTCCTATAACCAAAGCTGAATTGTTTAGGCAACTACGTGATGCCCATGTGATTGCACCTCGTCCTGTGGAACCTCTAAAGCCACCTTTCCCTCGTTCGTACAATTCAAATCTCAAATGCGACTATTATATGGGAGCAATTGGACATTCTATTGAAGTTTGTGATGCTTTCAAGCATATAGTGCTTCAGTTGATTAAACATGAGGTAATTCAGATAGAAGAAATTGCGGCTACACCCAATGTAGCTACACACACTGCCCAAGCATAAAGCTCAAGGTTGAGAAGATCCCATTGAAGATTGAAGGGTGATTTACAAAGGATGTTGGTCGAGCTTGCTTTTGTGTTGCTTTAAGCCATTTCTTTTGTTGTTCAGTATTTATCTTGTCAATTTAATATCTTTAGCCCAAGTCTAATGCTAATAGAGTTCATTCAATGTTAGGGACCTTATGTTATTTAACTTCAATTAATGAAATGATCATGCATTTTCTTTTACCATCTTTATTATTTTCTCTGGACTTATTCTTTTGAAATCATAATCATTCTAAAAAAACAAGTTCTATGCTTTTTTCTTTTTGAGAAGTTGCAATTAATGCAAAAATGATGAATTTGAGAGTGATGGAAAAAGAAGACTTCATAAGAAAGATTATTTTTAAGGAAAATTTAAGCTCTACAAGCAAACTTTTCCAATGATTAGAGACATTATTTGTTCGCCTAAACATTGTGGAGTATCCTTAGTTACCCCTTTGAGCTTGAAGAAGTGAGTCATTTCTTGATTTCCTGATTCATGAACTCCCTTGAGAAAGGTAGAACTCCAATAAGCTTTCATGGCAACATTCAAATGCCAAGAATGATAATTTTATTTCTTTTATCCAAACACATCATGTCCTTTGTCAAACCACTTTGAGCTTTAAATTTTCCTTCATACCTGATGAGAATTATACCCAAGCTACAATGAAAGTCAACTTGCTCAGGATGTCTTCAAAATCTCAATGGACTTAACAAAAAGAAAATGAAAATGCAAAAGAAAGGAAAATTCTCCAAAAGAGGAAAAGAAAAAGAAAAGAAAAACTCTTCAAGAGGTAAGAAAATCCTTTCCCAAAAATAGAGTAAATGCCAAGAATGATAATTTTATTTCTTTTATCCAAACACATCATATCCTTTGTCAAACCACTTTGAGCTTTAAATTTTCCTTCATACCTGATGAGAATTATACCCAAGCTACAATGAAAGTCAACTTGCTCAAGATGTCTTCAAAATCTCAATGGACTTAACAAAAAGAAAATGAAAATGCAAAAGAAAGGAAAATTCTCCAAAAGAGGAAAAGAAAAACTCTTCAAGAGGTAAGAAAATCCTTTCCCAAAAATAGAGACAAAAAATAAAATAAAAGTATTCCTTGCAAATGGTTAAAGAATAAGAAAGATAGTCCATGTGATAAAAATGAAAATTAGAAGACCACAAGTTGTGAAAAGCAAAATTCTCATTGTTGTTCCAACATCAAATGTTTGTGCCTTTATATCATTTCTTTCATTAGTCATATCTTACATCCTCACAACCCCATTACAACCCTTGAGCATCTTCTTGGTAAGTGAATGTTGGCACAAAATCCTATTGGAGTTGGGCATTGAAGAAAAATGGAGAAATAAGGTAAGGGAAGAAATCAAATTTTGAGCCTTTATCCTTTCATTCCAAAAAAAAGAATTTTTTTTCATCTTAAGACCTCATTACAAGCGTTAAGACCTCCTTGAGGATTAGTTTGCTTGAATCATAAACTGGGGTGACATTTTTCATGACAAATTTTGGTTTTCAAAAATGAAAAAAAATTAATTGAGGTCAAGCCTGACTCAAGAAAAATCTTTTTGTGTCAATTGCAATTCTCAAAGGGAATTTCTTGAAGTCCGTGTCACTTGAGCAAATTTTCATTCTACAAGTTTACAAGTTGTCATAACCATTGAAATGAGGGCTCTATGTCCTAATTGTTGCTCCATGATCCTCCCTAGTGCTTGACACTGGGGCAAATTTCAGTTGCCCAAAAATTCATTTCTTGCACAACTTTGTCCTTTACAAGTTTGTTGGCAAAAATCAAGGGGCATATGTCTTATCTCATCTCTATCATTTCCTCACCACTATCTTTCTTTGAATCCATAGATCATTTCATTAATTTTTGCCAAATAAAATAGGAGGGACTCTTACTCAATTGACATGATAAGCATTAGCAATTGAAAAATTGGCTTAAAGCATTGTCATGATTCTTGCAAAGGATTAACATTGATCCATCTTAGATTAACATGAATGATTAAGTCCTAATGCAGCAGTGCTAATTGAGTTTAATCACAACCGAAATATCTAATTATGACTAATTATTCCTACTATGTTATCACTTAGAATTCGATTAACCTCATTCAATTACTAATCTGGTAATCACAATGATTAAGCAATTAGTGGCTAATATGAAAACGAACCTCAATTAGCAATTCTTCAAAGGATTCATGCACAAAATTAAAAATTAATCAATCTAAATTCTATTTCATACCTAAACATCCATATAAATCACAAATATCTCCATGATCCATATAAAATATCCAGACAATCAGAATCAAATGAAAAACGAAATTGCATTAAGCTTAATCAAATTAAGTACATAATCTCAAGAACAAAACCAAATTTAATTAGAAGTCTAACTTGGTTACAAGAGTTCTACTCCTCCATGGTCATGAAAACCAAGCTCCAATGAGGGAAGAAAACCATAGTTTAATAAGTTCCAGCAAATACAAGAGAGAAAACTAAAACTGTCTAATCTAGAATTGATAACTCGTCTGCCTCCTTTCTCTGATTAAAACTTCCTAACTTTCATGCACACCCAATTTACCCCTAACCTAGTTTAAACCTTTGGACCTCAGCTTCAAATGGGCTCCGGTTTGGGCCTAATTGGGCCTAAATTGAGGAAGTTAAACTCATTTAAGTCCATCTAGGTCCATATAGGTCTCTGGACTAATCAGCTATTTTTGACAAGCAATAAGACCATCTTAACTTCATAATTTGTTGAACTGGCCTTCATAACAATTGAAGCCCTGCGCCTTAGCTTTCCAATGGGACCAGTTTCAAGTCCATATGACATGTACATCACAAGTTATGGTCCAAACACTGCATTCGGGTCAGGATCCAGCGGTAGCAACTCTACTCTGACTTCCGGGTTGAATTTGATCCACGAAACATCTAAATTGGCCTTGGAGGTCTGAATGAAAGTTGTAGATAATCCTCTTAGCTTTCCTACAAGGCAAGAAGCACAAATTTTTAGACATCCAAAACTAAAGATATACCCAAAATACAGAATAGTGTCAAAACCCTAATAATGCTGAAAAATACACTTAAGCCCAATTTGAACCTAATTAATGAAATATGACCCAAGCCTAATAAAATAGGCCCAAAATATGATTAGGAGGTTAAAAATGGAGATTAATTAATATATAAAAATACTGTTCATCAAATCTCCCCACACTTATTATTTGCACGTCCCGAGCAAACTAGAGTTAAAACTAGGAAAGAAGGAAAACAACTAAAACAACTAAGACAACTAAGAGATCATTTCCCAACAACAACTTCCAAGAATGCAAAAGTTAAGTGAGCAAGAAGAACAATCAAGAATTTAAAAGAATTAAAACAATTATGAATCTATTTCTTGCACCTTCAATCAACAAGCATGGTGAATTCAAATGAAGTGAAGAACTAAGAAAGATAAAACCTCACACAAGATACATTCTTAATCCTTCAAGTGTTTAAAGGGGTTATTGTTTCACTCAAATCACATCATAACAATTTGCACTACCATAAACTTGCTTATTTTCTAATCTCCACTACTTTAAACACATACATGCACAAATCAGAAGGAGTTTATTTAAGGATGTAATGAGGCCAAGGACCAAGGGAAAAGAAAGAATGAAATATGGATATGGCAAATTAAAACCAAAGAGAGCATGAGAACATTGGGAATGATGAGTCAAAACCAACACTAAGCACAAAAATACACCCAAAAGCTCTATGCAATTTTCTTTATACACTTCTTCCTCTCTAGAAGGCAAACCACTACTTTTATTATCTTTTTCTTTACATTTTCTTTTTCTGATTTTTTTTTAAACATAATTTTCTTTTCTTTTTCTTTTGGCTAACATTTCTTTGTCTTTACATTTCATATAGCCACTTTCCTTCAAATTTCACAAATCCTCCCCTCCACACTTAGAACTTTGTCCGTCCCGGACAAATAGAACTCATCAATTGATCAACTAATGTTTTCATATTCCCTAAGGTAGATAGAAACATGGTTTTACACAAAAATAGACTCAAGGGGGAAATCAAGGGAAATGATGTTAGGAAGGCTATTTGGCTATCTAGCTAGAAAGAAGAAAAGATGACATTCATCACATTCATGCATGCAAATGACAATGTAGTCTCAAAAAGAAGCAAAGCAAGTTCTAGAGCAACAAACATCATGAGTACAATGCACACAAGAAAGGAATATAGAATGACAATAGGTTCAAAAACTCACTAGGTATGCTCCATCAAACTTAATCTATCACATCAAATTCCATCACTAAATTAGCTAACTAAAAGATGCAAGAATCTATTCAACCATGCTAGAAACTTCAAAATGACAATTGCTTCAAGCTCACAAATTCTACAATTCTCAAAGTGCTATGGAAAATGCAAAAAGGAAAGGTGGAAAGATGAGTAGAATGAGAGTAAAACAAAACAGTAAAACAGAATAGAAAACAACTAGGAAAAAGGTGGGATAGCGAATCAAGAAAGGATATCGAACCAGAATTCTGCACAGAAGCTCAAGAAGAAGCGTGAACAGAATCTGGAACATGCTGAACCACACCAAAATAGCAAACAGAGAAGGGAAGAATAACAGAAAACACAAAACAGACACGTAAAACAGAACCAACAAACAAAATTAAAAACATCAACATAACAAAACTAAACAACAAGAACAGAAAATTAACATAATCCGAAAGAACAACAAAAACAGAAACATAATCCGAAAGAACTCCCCTGAAGGTCAATCAAGTCGGGTAGATGACATCACTCAAAGCCACTTCCTCAACCAAACTCTCATCTCCACCATGGAACTTCTTAAGTCGATGTCCATTGACCTTGAAGGTCCTCCCTGTAGTCATATCTCAGATTTCAACTGTACCATAAGCAAAAATATTAGTGACAACAAATGGTCCCTCCCATCGGGATCTCATTTTACCTGGTCACAACTTAAGGCGAGAGTTGTATAGAAACACTTTCTCCCCCACTTGGAATTCCTTCCGAAGGATCAGCTTATCATGAAAGGCCTTAGTCTTCTCTTTGTACAGCCGAGAGTTCTCATATGCCTCTAATCGGAGTTCCTCTAACTCTTGAAGTTATAACTTCCTCTCGACTCTTGCTATGTCCATGTTGCAAGCCCTAACTGCCCAATACGCCCGATGCTCTAACTCCACTGGTAAGTGACACGCCTTCCCAAAGACAAACCTATAAGGCAACATGCCTATAGGTGTCTTGTAGGCAGTCCGATATGCCCATAAAGCATCCTCTAACCTCTTACTCCAATCCTTTCTATTCAGCCTCACAGTTTTCTCCAAAATTCTCTTAACCTCTCGATTAGAGACTTCGGCTTGGCTATTCGTCTGAGGATGGTAAGGGGTGGAAGTCTTGTGGAAAACTCCATACTTGCTCAGCAAGGTCTTCATGTGCCGGTTGCAGAAGTGTGATCCTTGATCACTGATGATCGCTCTGGGTATGCCAAACCTGCAAAAGATATGTGATCTAACAAACTCTACAACCACATGAGAATCATCAGTCCTGGTGGGAATAGCCTCCACCCACTTGGAAACATAATCCACAGCCAACAAAATATAAACAAAGCCAAAGGAAACAGGAAATGGACCCATAAAATCAATACCCCAAACATCAAAAAGCTCACAGAACAACAAAGGTTGTTGGGGCATCTCATTCCTACGAGTTATATTCCCTAATTTTTGGCATTGCTCACAAGATTTACAAAAGGCATATGCATCATGAAACAAAGTGGACCAATATAGACCAGAATCTAATACTTTCCTAGCTGTTCTCTGAGGACCAAAATAGCCTCCACAGGCATAGGAATGATAGAACGTAGGCACAGAATGGAACTCATGGTTAGACACACATCTCTTAATTATCTGATCACTATAGAATCTCCACAAATCAGGATCATCCCACACATAATATTTAGCCTCACTCTTAAATTTATCATATCTAATACTTTCCTAGCTGTTCTCTGAGGACCAAAATAGCCTCCATAGGCATAGGAATGACAGAAAGTAAGCACAGAATAGAACTCATGGTTAGACACACATCTCTTAATTATCTGATCACTACAAAATCTCCACAAATAAGGATCATCCCACACATAATATTTAGCCTCACTCTTAAATTTATCAATCTGTGCACTTGTGAGGTGTGCAGGCAAAGCATGAGCAACCAGATAATTAACAATATCAGCAAACCAAGGAAACTCACCATGCAGCCCTAAAAGCTGCTCGTCAGGGAATGAATCCTGAATAGGAAATTGCTCATCAAAATCTCTCTCGATTCGGCTCAGGTGGTCAGCAACCACATTCTCTGCTCCACTCCTATCTTTAATCTTAAGGTTGAACTCTTGGAGAAGGAGCATCCATCTGATCAATCTGGGTTTGGCATCTGGTTTCTTCAGGAGGAACTTGAGTGCTGCATGGTCAGAAAAAATCACCACATGAGAACAAAGCAAGTAAGATCTAAATTTATCTAAAGCAAAGACAATTGCTAAAAGCTCTTTCTCGGTTGTGGTGTAGTTCGCTTGGGCAGAATCAAGTGTCCTCGAGGCATAGTAAATCACATGATGGGCCTTACAAACCCTCTAGGCAAGGACTGCTCCCACTACGTAGTTTGATGCATCACACATCAACTCAAATGGTAGCGTCCAGTCGGGAGGTCGGATGATGGGAGTAGAAGTGAGAGCCTTCTTGAGGTGATCAAATGCATCCTTGCAAGGCTGGCTGAAAATGAAATCCACATCCTTTTGCAGCAGGTTGGACATCGGGACGGCAATCTTGCTGAAATCACGAATGAAGCGCTAGTAGAATCCTGCATGACCAAGAAATGAACGAACTTCCCGCACGCATGCGGGGTAAGGCAAAGAAGAAATAACATCAATCTTAGCAGGATCTACCTCTAACCTTTGCTAGAGACTACATGTCCTAGGACTATACCTTGTTCTACCATAAAATGACACTTTTCAAAATTCAGAACAAGATTAGTCTCTATACACCTATGCAAAACTCTAGACAAGCTATATAGGCAGTCATCAAAGAAAGAGTCATATACAGTAAAATCATCCATGAATACCTCTAGACAATGCTCTATAAATTCAGAAAATATACTAATCATGCAACGTTGGAAGGTACCTGGGGCATTGCAAAGACCAAATGGCATCCGCCGGTATGCAAAGGTGCTAAAGGGGTAGGTAAATGTGGTATTTTCCTGATCCTCCAGTGCAATGTGAATTGGGAAATAACCAGTGAATCCATCCAGAAAGAAATAGTGGGACTTTCCTGCCAGCCGCTCCAACATCTGATCAATAAATGGAAGTGGGTAATGATCATTGCGGGTAGCCTGATTAAGCCGTCTGTAATTGATATAGACCCTTCAGCTATTCTGAACTCGAGTGGGAATGAGCTCATCATGCTGGTTCTTCACCACTGTCACTCCCGACTTCTTTGGAACAACTTGCACTGGGCTCACCCACTTGCTATCTGAGAATTGGGTAAATAATTCCAGCTTGAAGAAGCTTGGTTATTTCCTTCTTAACCACATCCAGAATGAGTGGATTGAGTCTCCTTTGCTATCTGAGATTGGGTAAATAATTCCAGCTTGAAGAAGCGTGGTTATCTCCTTCTTAACCACATCCAGAATCAGTGGATTGAGTCTCCTTTGTGGCTGCCTCACTGCCTTAGCATCTTCCTCAAGTAGAATTCTGTGCATGCAGGTAGAAGGACTGATGCCAGGTATATCTGCCAGTGTCCACCCAATTGCCTTATTGTTCACTCTCAGAATGTGCAACAACCTTGCCTCTTGCTCAAGTTGAAAGTTCTTGGCAATAATAACTAGCAGCTGCTCATTCTCCTCTAAAAATGCATAAGTCAAATGCTCAGGGAGGGGTTTAAGCTCCAGTTTGGGTGGCTGCTCTATGGAAGGAAGTAAGGTCTTGGCTACAGCCTCTAGTGCACAAATCTCCCCCTCACACTTGGCATCAACTGCCACTGCAGGATCATCAACTACTTTAATAGCCTCTGTGATAGAATCATTGCTCTCTAAAAATTCAGTAATCCCTAAGCACACATAGCAAACAGAATCACTATCACAGTCACAACAAATTGAATCATCCAAGAACAGCAACTCAGGGGGTTGAAAGGGAAGACTATCATCAACCTCATCAACTAACTCATCAATAATATCAATGCAGTAAACAGAATGGTCTTCCATCGGATATCTCATGGCATAAAGGATATTAAACTGCACTATACTATAACCAAACTCCATTGAAAGAGTTCTAGAATGGACATCTATCTTGATTTTAGCAGTCTTGAGGAAAGGTCTCCCAAGGATGATTGGATTCTTGTTGTTTGTTGATTCACCCTCCATGTCTAGGATGTAGAAGTCAGCAGGGAAAAATAACTCATTAACCCGAACTAGTACATCCTCAATCAGGCCTGCAGGGTATGCATTGCTTCTGTTTGCTAGTTGGATCACCACTCCTGTTGGCTGCAAGGGTCCCAATCCAAGTGACTGAAAAACTGACTTGGGCATGACATTGATAGAAGCTCCAAGGTCCAACATAGCATCCTCAAACTTACAGTTTCCAATGACACAAGGTATGGTAAAAGTTCCAGGATCTTGACACTTCTTAGGCATAGGTTGAATGAGGGCAGAAACATTCTGGCCCATACTAACCAGTTCATTGCCCTTTAACTTCCTCTTGTGAGTGCACAACTCCTTCAGGAGCCTTGCATACTTTGGAATCTACTTGATTGCCTCTAACAGTGGAATGTTAATCTCAACTCTCCTAAATGTCTCCAGAAGTTCCCTTTCTTTCTCTGCCTCATCCAACTTTTTGGATTGAAGGGCTCTCTGTGGGAAAGGCAGAGGAACAGAATAAGTGTTCTTATGCTGCTGTGGCATCTCTGGAGTGCTAGAGTTAGAACTGCTAGGGTCAACAATAGGCTTATCTTGCACATTTGGCTTGCTCTGACCACTGCTGGAATGGTTGGCTGTAGGTGTAGGGGTAGGGTCAGGAATTTCCTTGCCACTCCTAAAGGTGATTGCACTCACATTCTTCCTATTTGGATTAGGAACTGTTTGAGAGAGAAGGTTACCAGAACCTTGAGCTTGTAGTTGACTAATGGATGAAGCCAATTGGCCAATTTGAGTCTCCAAATTCTGAATGGTAGCTCCAGTGCTCTGCTGGAATTGGAGGTATCTTAAATTCCTTGCCCTTTCTTTTTGGACAATCCCTTTTGAAATGACCTTTCTTGTGATAGTGAAAGCACTTGAACATAGTTTGTGACTGATTCTTGGATTTTGATCTGGACTTGTTACTTTTAAAACTTTTTTCTCAAGTCTGCTCCTTGTCACATTCAACCCCTCTCCTTAGTTGTCAGTCTTCATTTTTTATTTCTTCTGGAGTTCCTTTGCACGTGTTGAGGACTACACTTCTTCAAGAGTGATAGTTTGCTCCCTTCCAAACAACATGGCATCCTTGAAGTGTTCATACACCTTAGGTAGAGCACTGAGTAATATTAGAGCTTTGTCTTCATCCTCTAACTTGACCTCAATGTTCTCCAGATCATCATAAATCTTGTTGAAGTCTGCTATTTAATCAGTAAACATTTTTTCTTCAGCCATCTTGAAAGAGTAGAGTTGCTACTTCATGAATAGGCGATTGGCAAGTGATTTTGTCATGTACAGTGACTCTAGCTTGAGCCACATTGCAGCAGCAGATGGTTTTCTTGCCACCTCCCTCAGTGCTTTGTCTCTAAGGCACAAGATTATTGCACTCTTGGCTTTCTCCATCAAGTCTTTCTTTTCTTGCTCGGAAAAAAGACTCAGAAAATGCAGAGTCTCCCTTCAAAGCATCAGTCAGTCCTTGTTGCACTAGGATTGCTTGCATCTTGATCCTCCATAGCCCGAAGTCATTGGAGCCTGAAAATTTCTCAATGTCATACTTGGTTGTTCCCATGGTTGAGGCTCTTCTTCACTTACTACAGACGGCACCAATTGTAAGAGATTCAACATGTCCAACCAATATAACAGTACACCAAGCAATACCAGAATAGCAGTAGTAATCGCAGTAAAGAACTTAAACCAATTGAAAGCAATGAAACAGAAATAAAAGGAAGATGAACACAGGATGTACGTGGTTTAGCCAAGATGGCTTACGTCCACGAGAGAAAGAAGTTCCACTATGATTAGCAACACCAAGATCAAGTCTTGTTACAATAGAATTCCCTTTGGCCTTGTTCTTGAACCTTGCAGCAGATACAAGCAAGAATCTCAAGCCTCACTCTATTATCTTCACTCAATCTCTCTATTCTTCTCTTCTCTGATTTCTCATAGCACCAGAATATGTTCTCCTCAAAAGTAGTTCTTCACGCATATGTACATCCCATGCTTAAATGGCATTTGACAACCAATCACAAGCCGTCCTATAAATCAGGATTACTAACTAACTAATTGAAATCACTAGCTACTGATTTATAACTAATTGATGACTTGTAACTAATTTAAGAGACATCAATGCCCACTGTGAACACGGCCATGTCTGTTGTCCAGAGACTCATTCCAGCATCCACCGTCAACACGACCATGTCTAAGGCCGTGTTTGCAGTCCAAAGACTCATTTACGTGACATGCCCAGACCCATAAGTGAACACGACTGTGTCTTCTATCTGTGTTAGCATTATTTAAGAGCAAATCATCACAGGGAGAGTGAAAGATAGAGGGCATGAGGGAGAGTAATAACAAGTAAGATTGAACTATTGAGGAAGAATTTGATCCACTGGAAACAAATTATATCAATCTAGGTCAAAGCAATTTCTTGCCCATAAGAGTTCTCAAGCTGGTAATTCTTTCTCCCTTACTTCATTTTGGATATTCTCTATTGTTTGGAAAATTTGAGTGGAGGTTATTGAGAACTAGTTCATATATCCATGAGCTTGTGGGATTTGAGGCTTTATTCTGAAATTTGAGCTTCTGGTGTTTGAATTGCATTTATGTTTTGCATGAATTTTGTTATAATTTGTGGGATGGTGAATATCTTGTTTTAGAGATATGGGAACATGCTCACTTGAGGTCAAAATATGGATAATTAATTAGAGATTATGTAATTCCCTTCTTATTCTAAATTTGTATATTGGTTATGTTGTTTGATGAATAGATCATGTCTTGTTGTTTCCATAAATTTGAACTGGGATTTGGTGTTGAAATTGACGTTAATTAGCATGATAAATTCAATGTGTTCTTCATACTTGATAGAAATGGGGTTTGCAATTTTGTGTTGATCTACGATTTGCTAAGCATCTAGCACGAACAAATCTGGTTTAACTCATGAACATAATGGAATTCCATTTAAATGATTGTGTTATTTGGTTCTTGGAAATATAGGTAGTTGTTTATTGCTCTTGTTTTTGGGTTTTCTTGTCTCTTTTTTGGATGTAAATTTGGGGCAGAGGTTCTTGTTTTAGCCGATTTGAAACCCAAGGGCAGAAGCACATATTTTATGGTTTGCTTATTGTAATGAATTCTTCACATGTTATTTCTTGAGTTTATGTGGACCACAAATGAGTTAAGAATTGTTTGGAGATTCTTCAAATCCTCTTGCTCATGGCATGAAGCATGTAAGGTTCAAATTTAGTGTTTGATTTAAAATGTCTAACTGCTGTGAATCTAAATGGCATGCTTGTTGATATATATATATATATATATTGTGGGTTTACTCTTATGTTTTTGATCATGTACTACATGGATCACTTTGCTTCCTAGAAAGAGCTGAATTCCTCCCAAATAAGAGTTTTGGCTCCTTTGCATCATGGTTGTCCTCTTGTGAAGTGAGTGTTGTCTAGAAAATTTCATAATTCATGCCTTCACATTCACATATGTATCCTAGAAAGATAATAGAGGTGTTTCTCCATCAACCTTTAACATGTTTGTGGATAAACCCATTGTTAGTGACATTAATGCTTTCAATTTCTTTGTTTTCGGGTCTGTCAAACAACTCTGGCAGCACTCGGTTGTTTTTTTAAGATGGAGCTACAGTGCTCCAATTTGCATGATTCTCATCTTGTTAGAACCATAACACATATATCTTCAATGTGTATAATTTTCAAAACAATTTCATATATACCATGCTCCTATTTTCGATTTGAATATGGGTGTTCACAGCTGCACTGACATTGCTGCCCTATCTTTGTCAGTGTTCAGTATTTTGTACCTAATTTAATTTATACGGCTTCAAATTGCATGATTCTCATCTTGTTAGAACCTTAAGACATATATCTTCAAATTATACAATGTTCAGATTTTTTGCATGTCTCCCCTGCTCCCAGTTTGTATTTAAAGTTGGCTATTTTTCTGTATTGTCAGGCCTGTCAATTTTCTCTGGGAGCATATAGTCTTTTAATTCTTTCTGGAGCTATAAAGCTCTAAATTTAGCATTGTCTGTCCCAATAGAACTATAAGATGTGTGTCTTCATTTTTGAGTTCGATTTACAATCATTGTTGGGTTATTAATTTCTCTAAGTTGTGGTAATTATTTATTGGGTGTCATTCAGGATCTTTCTTATATGCTTGAGGTGAGATATGCTTAAGATGATGATATTTGGTTGTGAATCTTTTAACTCAAATTTGGTGTTTCCTTGAGCAATTTGACATTTGACTGAGAGTGATTGTGGTCGTGGGCAAGTTGGAGGGCTCTGCTTGAGAAGGTTTTGCTGTAAGCTAGGAGCAAAAGACTTTCATTTATCTTACTTTATTTTTTCGAATGTAATTAAACTCCCTCTCCCTGAGACAAGTTTTGTAATACTTAAAATCATGTATTTGCACTGCATATAAAAAATATATTTGTGTTGCATAGTATCTGCATGCCCCTTCACTAATCATAGGAGGATAGGGCGAATCAGTCCTATATGGGATGCTTTTCTCTATCCAATCTAGGTGAAGGTAGTGCCACCTTAGATGGTTGCTTTATGCGATGAATGGGTTGAAGAATTTAGGTCTCTGTAGAGAAATGATGCATTCCACGTTTAAATTCACTATTTTTTTTTTTGGTTAGATATTCTTGTAAATATATTTATTATTTTGGGGTAAATAAAATACACACTTTGACCATATAGATGTTCGTATAATTAATTTAGGGTAACCATCTTTAGACGGATGTTGTGGGGTGCCTAACACCTTCCCCACGCATAAACAATCTCCTGAACCCTTTCTGGTTCGCAGACAATTTTTTTAATTAAAAGAAGGATTTTTCAATTGTTTTCAATTTTCTTAATATAATTGGTGGCAACTCCAAGTTTTCTTTCGAAAACTAATCTTTTTCTTTAAGTCCAACATCCGCATTGTAGTGACCTTCGGGTACGTTGTGATAGTCCTAAATGTAGGAATGGGCGTTGGGTTGCTTTTGAAAGCATTTTGGGGATTTGGTTGATAAGTAGGAACAAAAGATGCTGGGGTTGGTCAAGGTAGACCAAAAACATAATTAACTATGCTAGGATCTGGCGAACTAGGGTAAGATTGGTAATTCCGGTCCCAAGGTTGGGCATTAAATAAACTTACTTCTCCTAACTTCTTTTTTGATTGTGACTTGCTCCTTTATTTGTTACCACCTTAGTTTCTCCTTTCAAAAAAGGATAACTTCTTGAACTTGTTCGTGTCCTCAACCCTTTTACCTACATTAATCAGTTCAGAGAAATCTCTGTACACATTTGCTACGATCAATTCAATATATGGCGATTGTAGAGTATTTAGAAAGTAATGGATCATTTCAAAATCCATTAATGGTGGTTGTGCCTAGGCTGTGAGGTTCCTCCACTTTTAAACATACTCTCAAAAGTTCTCATTCTCTCCTTTCCTCACAGCCACTAACTGAACCCTAGTCGGAGCCATGCTATCATTGAAGCTATATTGCTTAAGGAAAGCATCAACTAAATCTTACCAGGTGCGGACTTATTATGGTCCAACATCCAATACTAGTTTGCAGCAGGACTAGTCAAACTTTCTACAAAGAAATGGATGAAGAACTTCTCTTCCCTTGACCAGATGGCCATCTTGGTACAATAAGACTTTAAATGTAAGCTCAGGTTAGATGTCCCTTTATACCTCACAAACTCAAGCATTTTGAAATCATTGGGCAAAACCAACTTAGGTGTCAGTGACAACTCCCCAATATCAATTGATCCATATCCATATGTGCTTTGGAACATCCTTATCGGTTCCTTTAGCAGCACTTGTTTCTTTTCCACAGTCTCTACCCTTATTTGCTCCTTCTTAGCTTCCTCACCTTCTATGTCCGTTATGGTTGTCGGTATTCCTTGTTAATGGGCATAAGTAGTGTGATGCAAAATCGGGGCCGTATAGGTGAAAACACCTCCATGACCTTCGTTTGGATTGAAGGCAGCTCTTTCAGTGGCCCCAGCCCTCATTANACCTAATTTAATTTATACGGCTTCAAATTGCATGATTCTCATCTTGTTAGAACCTTAAGACATATATCTTCAAATTATACAATGTTCAGATTTTTTGCATGTCTCCCCTGCTCCCAGTTTGTATTTAAAGTTGGCTATTTTTCTGTATTGTCAGGCCTGTCAATTTTCTCTGGGAGCATATAGTCTTTTAATTCTTTCTGGAGCTATAAAGCTCTAAATTTAGCATTGTCTGTCCCAATAGAACTATAAGATGTGTGTCTTCAATGTATAAATTTTTCAAATTTTTTTTATGTCTCCCCTGCTCACAGTTTTGATTTGAATATGGTTGTTCACTGCTGCATTATCACTGCTGTTATGTCTCCGCCAATGTTCAGTCCTTGGTCTATAATTTGAGCTATATAGCTCCATTTTGCATGATTCTTCTTTCATTATAACCATAGGATGTGTGTCTTTGATGTGTACAATTTTTGGATTTTTTACATTATTCCCTTGCTTCCAGTTTTGTTTTGAATGCGGCTGTTGTGGATTCTGTCTGAGTGATCTTTTTCTTGATTTTTCATTATTTCATTTTTGTGAGTCGTTAGCTTGGTTCTAAGCTTGCATGGGAGCTGTTGGCATGTCAATTTGATAATTTCTATATTTGCTTGTGAGAGCTAATTGGTAGTCATAATTTTGGGGTGGTTCTTTTAAATTCATTTTTGAGTTCGATTTACAATCATTGTTGGGTTATTAATTTCTCTAAGTTGTGGTAATTATTTATTGGGTGTCATTCAGGATCTTTCTTATATGCTTGAGGTGAGATATGCTTAAGATGATGATATTTGGTTGTGAATCTTTTAACTCAAATTTGGTGTTTCCTTGAGCAATTTGACATTTGACTGAGAGTGATTGTGGTCGTGGGCAAGTTGGAGGGCTCTGCTCGAGAAGGTTTTGCTGTAAGCTAGGAGCAAAAGACTTTCATTTATCTTACTTTATTTTTTCGAATGTAATTAAACTCCTTCTCCCCGAGACAAGTTTTGTAATACTTAAAACCATGTATTTGCACTGCATATAAAAAATATATTTGTGTTGTGTAGTATCTGCATGCCCCTTCACTAATCATGGGAGGATAGGGCGAATCAGTCCTATATGGGATGTCTTTCTCTATCCAATCTAGGTGAAGGTAGCGCCACCTTAGACGGTCGCTTTATGCGATGAATGGGTCGAAGAATTTAGGTCTCGATAGAGAAATGATGCATTCCACGTTTAAATTCATTATTTTTTTTTGGTTAGATATTCTTGTAAATATATTTATTATTTTGGGGTAAATAAAATACACACTTTGACCATATAGATGTTCGTATAATTAATTTAGGGTAACCATCTTTAGACGGATGTTGTGGGGTGCCTAACACCTTCCCCATGCATAAACAATCTCCTGAACCCTTTCTGGTTCGCAGACCATTTTTTTAATTAAAAGAAGGATTTTTCAATTGTTTTCAATTTTCTTAATACAATTGGTGGCAACTCCAAGTTTTTTTTCGAAAACTAATCTTTTTCTTGAAGTCCAACATCCGCATTGTAGTGACCTTCGGGTACGTTGTGATGGTCCTAAATGTAGGAATGGGTGTTGGGTTGCTTTTGAAAGCATTTTGGGGATTTGGTTGATAAGTAAGAACAAAAGATGCTGGGGTTGGTCAAGGTAGACCAAAAACATAATTAACTATGCTAGGATCTGGCGAACTAGGGTAAGATTGGTAATTCCGGTCTCAAGGTTGAGCATTAAATAAACTTACTTCTCCTAACTTCTTTTTGATTGTGACCTGCTCCTTTATTTGTTACCACCTTAGTTTCTCCTTTCAAAAAAGGCTAACTTCTCGAACTTGTTCATGTCCTCAACCCTTTTACCTACATTAATCAGTTCAGAGAAATCTCTGTACACATTTGCTACGATCAGTTCAATATATGGCGATTGTAGAGTATTTAGAAAGTAATGGATCATTTCAAAATCCATTAATGGTGGTTGTGCCTAGGCTGTGAGGTTCCTCCACCTTTAAACATACTCTCAAAAGTTCTCATTCTCTCCTTTCCTCACAGACACTAACTGAGCCCTAGTCGGAGCCATGCTATCATTGAAGCTATATTGCTTAAGGAAAGCATCAACTACATCTTACCAGGTGCGGACTTATTATGGTCCAACATCCAATACTAGTTTGCAGCAGGACTAGTCAAACTTTCTGCAAAGAAATGGATGAAGAACTTCTCTTCCCTTGACCAGATGGCCATCTTGGTACAATAAGACTTCAAATGTAAGCTCAGGTTAGATGTCCCTTTATACCTCACAAACTCAAGCATTTTGAAATCCTTGGGCAAAACCAACTTAGGTGTCAGTGACAACTCCCCAATATCAATTGATCCATATCCATATGTGCCTTGGAACATCCTTATCAGTTCCTTTAGCAGCACTTGTTTCTTTTCCACAGTCTCTACCCTCATTTGCTCCTTCTTAGCTTCCTCACCTTCTATGTCCTTTATGGTTGTCGGTATTCCTTGTTAATGGGCATAAGTAGTGTGATGCAAAATCGGGGGCGTATAGGTGAAAACACCTCCATGACCTTCGTTTGGATTGAAGGCAGCTTTTTCAGTGGCCCCAGCCCTCATTAGAGGAGGTGGCAGAGTAAAGCACACATGTTTAGAAGTTTCATTAGCAAATGGCCTCGTGGAACTTGATCTAGGCCCACTTCCTGGATTTGCAACATGAGGCATCAGATGGGGTGGCATTCCCCATATTGGATCTGACACCATAGCAGTAACTTCTTATAAGAATCAAGGAAGCACTCACAAGGATCCTTTGCTCATTCATGGAGGTCTAATCACACGAGCTCGAACCAAGAGAATGCAAGAGAGTTTGAGTGGTCTAATAGAGAAGATTTGGACTCAAACTCCAAGCCAATAAGAAAGGAATGAAGAAAGAAAGGTTGTGTGATTGATTCGGGAGTTAGAAGACTCAACTGGTGACAAGGGGCAGAGTCGAAGCGCCCCAGCACCCTCTAGGCAGAGGCTAGGCACCCCAGCGCTTGGAGATTTTCCTTTCTACACGTTTTTGCTCTTTTTCACCTAAATGGGCTTCAAACTTAGGACTTTTTGGCCCATTTGTATCCTAATTAAAATCTATGTTATTTTCCTTTTTTAGCATTGGACTTGTATTAGGAATTTGGGTTTTGGACTTGGGCTAGTCCTTTTTACCCATTTAGGTTAATTAGGTTTATTTTTCTTTAAGGTAGGTCATTTCCCTTGTGATGGTGAGAATTCAAATTTAAGTGAAGTTGAGAGGTTTTCTCCTTTCTTGGTTCTTTTAAAGAAGTCTTAGAACTTATAAAGAACCCTAGGTGATGAGAATCCAAGCACTCACAAGGATCCATTGCAAGGTTTGATCACTTGAGCGCAAGAGGGTTTGAGTGGACTTTTAAAGAGGAATTGGGCACAAGCTTCAAGCCAAAAAGTGAGGATTGAAAAAAGGAGGGTTGTATGCGTGATTCGGGAGCCAGAAGGGTCAAACATGGAATTTGGGCAGAGCTAGAACGCCCCAGTGCCCAACTTAGGGTGCCCCAGCCCTCTCCCAGGCAAAACCTAGGCTCCGCAATGCCTCCACCAAAATTTCCTCTATGCGTTTTTGTGTTTTTCACCTAAAAGGGCTTTGAATTTAGCATTTCTAGGACCATTTTTATCCTAATTACAATCTATGTTATTTTCCTTATTTGGTAATGGACTTATATTAGGATTCTAGGTTTTCAACTTGGGCTAGGCCCTTTTACCAATAAGGGTAAATTAGGTTAGTCTTTGGTTTAAAAGGAGGCTTTCCCCTTTGTGAAGTCAAAATTCCAAATTATTTAAAAGTTTAGAAGTTTTCTCCTTCCTTGGTTCTTTGATGAACTGCTAGAACTTATCAAGAACCCTAGTTCTTGTGGCGTTCTCCTGGCTCATTACTCTCCCCCTTTCCTTTTTAGAGTGTGGCACCTTATCCTTCCTTTTTAATTTTGTTTCTTTAATTTGTGTTTACTGAAATCTTGAACATGATTGGATGATTCTCAGGCGATTGAATCTCTACCATTCAAGGCTAAATCTAGAGGTTCACATCACTAGGTTCTTGTGGTGTTCTCCCGGCTTATCACTCCCCGCCTCATCCCCGTCTAGAGTGTGGAACTTTGATTTCAATACCTTTGGTTCTTACCTCTCTAGGTAATAGGTCAAGGTCCTTGAATTTTTTTTTTACTGATTATATGAACTTGATTGGATGATTCTTGGGCAACTCAAATCTCTACCAAAACGTGTTGGGTCTTGGGCAATCCTAGAGGTTCACATCATTTGGTATTAGAGCTCGTGGTTCTAATAAAGGTTCGATTATCCATTTTTGTTTTCTAAATTTTCATTCATTAAATTTTTTCTTCTTGTTCTAGTGTGTTCTTAAATTGTTCTTGTTAGTTTCTTCTTGTCTTGATCTTTTGATTTGCTAAAGAAAATTTTTGGGCAACTTTTATTTTAATTCTCTTTGTGTCCTAATAACTGCCCTTAAGGTGGTGTTTGGGTATTTTCCATTTCCCATTTTTTTGGTTTATCCATGCTAAACACAATTTTTGGACTGCTGAACTCTTTAGATCATCAATTGACCTTGTATGGAGCATGACTAAAATCATTGTATATAAAAAAAAAATATGTTTGGCAAAGTATGAACATTCAAAGTGTTCTTGAGAAAAATACCTGGAAATTCGTATTAAAAAAAATCTTGATAAGTGCAAAAAAGGTGAAATTAAGTGCCCTTTAAATTGTTTCATGCTTCATAACATAGTCTTGAGTTGGATTTGCCTTAATTTGCTCAAATTATGTTAGAATTTGTTGGATAAACTTGGAGATTGGAAAATTTTGTTGCATTGTGGAAATTTTAATTACTTAGTGCCTTAGTAATCGAAATTCTTCTTGTTGTGTATATTGTTAGGTGTTGAGTTCAAATTGTCTTTGTTCTTAAACTTTGATTTGTTCCTTTGTTCTTGTGCTATTTGAATTCCTTTAATCCTTTTATGCTAGTGTCATGCTTTCCATTCTTGTGGTGTGTGATTTGCTGTAAAGTTTGTCACAAAAGGCTATGCTCTTGGTTTGTCCAATTAGTTCAATAAAGAACTAAAGAAAGATAATTAAGAGTGGAAAAATGCAAGAATGTGAGATCATTAGAGGGTAAGAGGCACTGGTGAGTCAAACACGAGTGTGAGTTACATTGCTTGAGTGCAAACACGTGAGGGAGTGTGTGAGGTTTTCCTTTGCTAACATCTTTTCAGGTTTTACAACCATGGATAAAGGAAGTGAGGCGGGAGACCAAGCATTCATGCTCCGTGCCATGTGACAACAATTTGATCGAATAAACATGAGGTTTGATGATATGCATGGCAGAATGGGTAGATGTGAGGAGGATTTAAAAGGCAGCCACCTAGAGCACCCGAAGTAAGGAGGAGAGTAGTTGTGGAGGATGAGGAATATAGCGAGCAAAGCTACGCCGGAGGCCAAGACCGGTTTGCCAAACATGATGGAAGAGGAAGGAGGGCAAGACATGCTCATGTGGACCATGACCTAAGTAGTATTAAAATTAAGATCCCATCTTTTCAAGATTTATCAAGAACCCTAGTTCTTGTGGCATTCTCCCGGCTTATCACTCTTCGCCTTTCCATCTAAAGTTTGGCACCGTATCCTTCCTTTTTAATTTTGCTTCTCTAATTTGTGTTTATTGAAATCTTAAACAAGAATGGACGATTCTTGGGCGATTGAATCTCTACTATTTGGGGCTAACTGTAGAGGTTTGTATCACTAGGTTCTTGTGGCATTTTCCCAGCTTATCACTTTCCCCCTCATCCCCATCTAGAGTATAGCACCTCGATTTCTATACATTTGGTTCTTACCTCTCTAGGGAATGGATCAAGGTCCCTTAATTTTTGTTTACTGATTATATGAACTTGATTGGACGATCCTTAGGCAACTCGAATCTCTACAAAAACGTGTTGGGTATCAAACAATCCTAAAGGTTCGCATCAACTTCCCTAGAAGAAAGTGATGTAGAAGAAATAGATGCATCTGTCCCACTAGTAGTCTCCTTTAACTTCAGGCTCTCAGTCATTAACTTCATCATATCATTCATTCTTTGCTTCAGCTCATCAAACTCAGCTTCCAAATTCCTACCCACTTCTTGTTTTTCTTCCATAACTATGACAGTCCTCATTCTCAACCTGATAGATTGCTTGACTGGGCGCTTTTTATTGAGCTTAGACTTCTTGGAGGGCACAAATATGTTTTACCCCTAGTAAAAGAAAGATTAAGAGTAATGAGAAAATAAAGAATAATGCAAAATGACTAAAATTGAGATTTTTTTTTCCCTTGACGGATTATTAGCATGGCTTTCAAACTTTCTGATTGGCGTGATTAAAACAATATGGTTAATCTCTTTTATAGGAACATTGTGAAAGCATATACTCCTCATCGGAAACAATATCTTATCCTTTCTTCAAGGGTTCCCTAATTAACCAATTTTATAAGAGCATAGAGCTCCCTACAAAATTAATTAACATAAGTGAATCTTGCGAATACATAACTCCTTGTAAGAAACACTTTTACACAACAAGCAAAAGCAATTCGAAACAAAACTCTTCCATTACATTCACTGATTCAATATCCTTTGGCCTTTGAAAGCTTCTTAATACAAACATGTTCATAGAAGATATTACATTAAACTAGATTAGCCCATAGGTGTCAATCAACATCTCTTTATAATCAACTATCAACTTTTCAACCTTGGGGATGGGTTTCAAACATGGATTAAGAGTTTCTTCAACAGCCAAGACTTGTTTATGTAATGCTTTAGCTCGAAATTGCAGCCCCTTGATAAGCAGTCTATGCTTTTGTCCCCAATGAAAAGCTACATCTCATCTGAAGGTGACCTCACTTAGTTTCTTTATTTCATCTTAGAGGTCATTAACTAGCGAACTCAAATTGTTTCATTGTTTGCCTTTTGATCTTGCATCCTCTTCAGCTTTAAACCTCTTCTCTAGGGTAATCACATATTGCCCATGAGCATCCCTTTCTTTTTGTATTTCCTTCCAAATATGCAACCTTCTCCTTGTACTTAACTGATTCTCCCCTATAATGGGCTACCTCTCTCTTCAGCTTTCAAGTTGCATCTTGTGCCTCCACTTCTCACATTTTCTGTAGCAACAGGACATTCTCTTCTTTCAACCTTTACTCTTCTTCTTCGGCTTTTGACAGTTTTCCCTCCATTTCTTGAACCCTCGACATCTCTCTAACCACTTGATCTGTATTAGAATCTTCAAACAGAGGTTGATGCGCATGTTGAATCAACTTTGGCGTCACCAAATTCTTTTCTCAAGACTAAAACCAATTCTTATACTCCACTTCAATGTAACTCCCAACTGGGTTAAAATTTTCTTCATAAATAGCCACATGCTTCAGAGCTTGGATGATCCTCCTAAGTTTATCCACATCCATTTGGTCTTTGTGCTCGAAATCAATCTCTGAAAGTTCCTTTGTTTATGGAATAAATTGTAGACGCACAAATTGGTGAAGCACTAAGAGAGGAGTATAGCCCACAGATCCACAAGTTCCCATCAGCAGAACACATGAGAACTCTTCACAACTAGTCAAAATGCCAAAACCCCCAACCAATGGTATAGTCCACTAAACAGTTTGCTCCGACATTATCCAGCTCTTCCAACCATCTTTGTAAGTTTCATTCCCCGGATAGTTTCATCATATGAAAATTCTGTAGAAGATTTCTAGTTTGGACATATCTTTTCATGCAATCAAATTGCCGTACCAAAACGTGGCAAAATAACCATACGTATAGTAACTGGGAACAACATCTTAATTCGCCTCCTCCTGTCTTTCTACATCAATTAAGAGATAAAAAGGCATAAGATAGAATGATTGGGACAAGATTCACACAATTGTAGATAAACTTGTGGAAGACGTCTATCGCTTCATGGCTAATCGAGCTCTTGTTACTCAAAAAAAGTACTAGCTCAAATATGACCAAGATCAACAGCTGGCGCAGCTTCTCCCACTCCATCTTGTCCACCAAGGTTTGTATACACCTTCTCAAGAAATACATAGGCCACTCATGAGTCTCCCCTTCGTTGCCCTTCCTCTTTCTCAATAACTCTTGCTTACTAACCCCAAATAAGTCAGCAACCTTATCTTCAGCCATCTTGTGCTTACTAAAAGTGTAGACCTTGCTCCTCGTAGTCAAAGGCAACCCCAACATATGGCTGTATTCTTCTAAAGTCGGCATGAGGTCTATGTCCTTGAAGGTTAAACACCAATAAGATGGATCCCAGTAGTTTACCATGATGATCGGAGCTAGCTCTTGAACCTTGATGTTTACCATATCTATCAGCTTAAAGTAATGAATGAAAAAAGAGCCTCTCTTGCCTATAGAAATTTTCTGGATGAGTACCTCAATATCAGATACTTCATTCATGTCTATGGCCACCGTCAACTTTTTTGGTAAATTACTGTTATATCCTTCTAGAAGACTGTCACCCTCTCTCCCTTGTTGTGACCGAGCGTCCCTTATAAAGGCCCTAGAAGGATGCTTGAAAATGAGATCACTAGAAGTCATGCCAACAATCTATCTTCAAAAGTTAACCTCTAAGTAAAAAGTACCAAAAGGATGGATTAAAGATGTAAAACAGAGTAAAATAATAATGTGGAAGAATAAAGAGAAAGGAAAGGGATGCTTTACCATTATCCTGGACAGACGGGTCTTGTTGAGTGGATTTTATATCAATTCTTTAGGTATTTTTAGCTTAAGATATTGTATGTTCTGGAGTAATTTTTAGTATTAAGTAATGCGTTTTGATTATTTGTGTAGGTTGATTAAAATATAGAGATTTTGGTCCCTAAGGTGAGAAAGTGACAAATTCAATACAAAGGGCCTTAGTGCTGGAATCATAAAGCCCCAACGTTCTCTCCATGTTTTTCTCGAGGACAGAGACAAAGAGCTCCAGTGCCCCACATCGAGAGCCTCAATGCCTTGAACTTGAAGCTGGAGTTCCAAAGGAGCAGAATCCAAGCGCCCTAACTCCATTGATTAAGTGCCCCAAGGCAAGCACCCCAGGCCTTGTGTTCAAGAGCCTCAGCGCCTGTAAGCTTCAAATCATGGGCACTAATCAGCATTAAGGCACCTCCGCACTAAGGAGCAATGGCCTCAATGCCAATCATCTCTTTTTCTACTAGAGGCAAGGCGCCTTAGTGCCACACTCCAAGGGCCTTAGTGCCCGAGCTTGAGTTTTCTTAGGCGTAGACTTTGTTTCCTAATTAAACTAGGACTCTTTGAAAGTAGTATAAATAGATATTCTTAGGTTTTAGAAATCTCTTTGGATGTTTTTGGAGAGAAACAAGAGCAAGACAAAGATTGAAGAAAGGATTTGCAGAAGCAAATCTAGGCTTCTACTTTGAGTTTTATTCTTTTCCCTTCTTATCTATGTCTAGATTTTATTCAATTACGTATTTAGCTTCTACTATGAACTAAATTCCTTTCTAGGGCTACGATGTAGCCTAGCTAGGATGATTTGTGATTTTCTATTTCTTTAATTCAAGAACTTCTTTATTAATTGACATCTTCTTCTCAATTCTTTATGCCTCTAATTAACTGGCCATTAATTAGTAGAATTGATAATTGCGATGAGGCTGGGAGGTAATTTGTGATTTAAGATCATAGGGATTAAGATTATAGATTTCATAAGGGAAAAGAATATACCCTTATGGTTTCTGTAGTTATTAAGAGAACCAAAGAACTAATTGAATTTCTAAGTTATTCGCAATTCACATAGGAATATAGTGCGTTCATAACGTGGAAATATTTTCGTTTGACCTTGGGAAAGGCTAATGAATAAATTATGGTTCTTGCTAGCAATTAAGAAGATTGTTCTTGGTTAATTAAATAGGGATAATAAATCGGAATAAGTATGGTAAAATCGGAAACCCTAGATGCTTTTCATTCACATTTCATCCTATTCTTGCATTTTAATTATTGCTCGATATCAATTCTTAATTTTCTTAATTGTTTAGATAAAATTAGAATACACCCAATTTTGGTACTTATTAGTCATAGTCTCTGTTGGATGATACTCTACTCTCACTCTATTACTTGAAAATGATAATGTACACTTGCTTTAGAGTTTTACACAACAATTTTTTGGCACCATTGCCGGAGACTATGCGTCTATTAATATCAATACTAAGGTATTCTACTTTTAATCTAGATGTTTATTTTTCTATTTTAAATATGTGCTTTTTGTTTTTCTAGAATTTTCTCTAGTATATGAGAATGCAGGGCATGCTAATTTAATTCCTTTGGATTTAGAAATCGAGAAGATGTGTAAGAAAAACCGAAGGGAAAGAAGAAACACCTTTATACCAGCTCAGAATACTATGGAAAACGTCGAGGAAAACCAAGAATCAGTGGTAGTTCAAAAGCTTTGAAGGACTATGGGATTTCCATGGGACCAATTCCAATCTCAGGGATCAATGGACAAACAATTCAAGCCAACCAGTTTGAGATGAAGAAAAGTATAATACAGATTATGCAAGCCAATCAATTTGGAGGGTTAGCAACTGAAGATGTGAATGTGCACTTGGCCGGATTTCTAGAAATCTGACACCTTCAAGTACAATGGCGCCACTGGCGACGCCATTAAGGCATAAGGCAAGGAATTTGTCTCACCAGCAATTCTTGGCAAGATTTTTCCCACCAACAAAAACAGCTAAGATGTTCAATGACATTAACACTTTTATGCAACATGACATGGATGGATTGCATGAAGCTTGTGAGCATTTCAAGGGCTTGTTAAGGAAGTGCCCACATCATGGTATACCGGAGTGGCTGCAAATTCAAACTTTCTACAATGGTTTAAATGGGTCCACTAGAACTCTACTTGATGCTACTGCAAGTGGGTCATTGATGGAGAAAACTGATGAAGAGGCATACAAGTTACTTGATCAAATGGTGGCAAATGCTTGCCAATGGCCTTTTAAAAGGGGTCCAATGAAGAAAGTTTATGGGATTCATATTGAAGATCCAATCATAGCCCTCACTGCCAAGGTTGACACAATTGCAAAACATTTGGCTACGCTGACAGCCAATGTTATTCATACTCCCCAAGCCACATGTGAAGTGTGTCATGACAATCATTCTAGTTCAGATTGTCCAATGATGAACACCAATGTCCCACTATCTCTTGAGAAAGCTCAGTTTGTAAGGAATTCCAACAGAAAAGGTAACCCATACTCTTACACCTACAATCTGGGATGGAGAAACCACCCAAATTTCTCTTGGAAAAAGTCTCAGAATGTGATCAACCCATCTGGATTTCAACCTTCCTCACAACCTCAATTGCAATCTTAGCCACCACCACCCAAAGCTTCATTGGAAGACGCCTTTTCCTAATTAAGATTGAAGACCACTCAATTCATGACAAGGATAAACACTACATTGCACAACCAAGCGACTTCCATTCGCAACTTAGAGGTGCAAGTTGGGTAAATCTCTAATATGCTCTCTTCTAGAGATCAAGGTACATTGCCTAGTAAGACATAAACAAATCCTATGGAGCATGTGAATGCCATAACTCTTCGGAATGTCAAAGTAATGGAAGAGCCTGAGAAGAAAGCTCTAGTGGTAAAAAGAGCACCTGAAGCAGAATAAGAAGCTAATGTACCAATTAAGGGAGTTCCAAAAGTGGAGGTAAAGAAACCCAAGTCAAAACTTTTTCCTGACAATCCTCCACCATTTAAGCCAAGAGTGTCATTCCCTCATCGGTTTCAGAAGCAAAATCTTGACAAATAGTTCTCTAAGTTCCTTGAGGTGTTCAAGAAGCTCCACATCAATATTTCCTTTGCGGAGGCCTGGGCACAAATGCCTACTTATGTCAAGTTCATTAAGGATTTTCTCACTAACAAGAGAAGGCTAGAGCACTTTGAGACTGTGGCACTTACTGAGGAGTGCAATATAATCTTACAGAAGAATTTGCCACCAAAATTAACAGATCTAGGGAGTTTTAATATTCCTTGCACTATTGGCAACTTATCTTTTGGTAAGGCACTTTATGATCTTGGTGCTAGTATTAAACTTATGCCTCTTTCTATTTTTAAGAAAATGGGTATAGGAGAAGTTAAACCAACCTCCATCTCCTCGACATTAGCGGATAGATCAATCAAATATCCAAGGGGAATCCTTGAGAATGTATTGGTGAAAGTGGACAAGTTCATCTTCCCAGCGGACTTCACTGTGCTTGACATGGAAGAAGACCAAGAAATCCCTATCATTCTTGGTTGTTCATTCTTAGCAACTAGTAAAGCTCTCATTGATGTGCGGAAAAGGGCAACTCACTTTGAGAATGCAAGGTAACCAAGTCTCCTTCAAAGTCTTCAAAGAAATAAAGCACCTAGATGAAGTGTGTGCTTTAAAATTGACACTATAGATGGAAGCACCAAATTGAAGGACCCAATTGAAGGTCACGATATGTGGACGTCTAATATAGAAAAGCCACCTAATCTAGAGGTCCAAGATGAGAAAATCCCCACGGAACAAGTGGTTGGTTCCTTGCCTCAAGTTGAACCCCATAAGAATAGAAAGAAGAAGAAGCCCTCATTCAAAAATATCCTTTTGGAGCACCTCAGAAAATCTTCTTGTTTTAGAGCTAGAAACGAAGTATGCAGATTGTAGGTGAATGACCAAAAATCTAAGGCTCATAGAGATGGTGGAACAAAATTCCAGAAGTCCTCCACCATTCTTCTGGACCTTGGTTGAAGACTCTCAGAGATAGTCCAGCTGAAGACTATAAATTAAGCGCTACTTGGAAGGCAACCCAAGAGTTTTTTTTTAGCATTTATTTTAATTTATTTAGCTTTATATTTTCTTTTGAAGAATTTAATTCTAGCTACTAGTTTAATTTTAATGGTTAATTTTCTAAATTTTTGCAGGGCATAAAGCCTAAGTGTGGTGGTTGCATTGGTGACAAATTGCGAAAAGTTGTGGAGTAACAGGCGCCGCTGCACTAGGCTGATAGCGCCGCAGCGCTAGGCTAATAGTGCCACAGCATCCATGGCACAGAAAGCAAGCACACCATTACTGGATATGGAGCATAGCTGCCCTTATGCATGCACGCATTACCCACTCCATAATGAATTAGCTCCACGACACCAGCAAGGGTGCGTAAGGGCGCCTGCATATTAGTGCCCCTGCTCTTAGGCCTTCAAATTTTATCAATATATATATATATATATATATATATTTGGACGATACCCATTAACTCAAAACGCATACTTTAGAGTACACATTTGCTCTCCTATTTGCTTCTCCTCCCTTGCATTTCGGTTCTTCCTTCTTCCTTTTACCTCTCTTACATTTTTCTTAAAACACCTTGAGAGTGTAGGTATGCTCCTAGAAGGGGGTGAATAGGAGATAAAAATAATAATGATGCGAAATTATAGATTAAACCAATTTCTGGAATAACCAGTTTATAATCAAAACTCGTTTTTAAAGCTGGTTATTCAAAACCCAGAAATAACTTAGTAGAGATTAATGATTGAAATCAGAATATGAAAACTCAGAACATAAACTAGATAGTCATTCAAACAGAAGAGATAAACTCTTGCATATATGAATATAATAATTTATGAGGCAAAATTCAGTAAGTTTAACAAGAACAGATCACCAGAGCTAGTTATGCATCAGATTTAAAAAAATATAGCAATTGAATAAAAGAGAGAAGCGTAGAGAGATTGAGCCGAAATTTTTTATAGTGGTTCAGGCAATAACAGAGCCTACATCCACTCTCCCATGGCTGGGGTTCAACTATGAACAAGGTTATTTGTCCAAGCTTTGTTACAACATTGGTATTTACAACAAGCTTAACCAGAAAACTTCTCTCTCTAGTTTCTTTATAAAGCTCACTAGGAACTCTCTCCTTCTGTCAAACAAAGACAAAAGTCACTCCTCAAATTTTCCAATGAAATGTGTTATAAATTCCCGAAAGAATATGTCACCCACAACTTTACAACTCTCTCATAAGATTTACACACAAATAGTATAGAGTTGGTAGAAGAGATAAATAACTAACTTTTGACATAGAGCTTTTTCTTTGAGTGATTCAATGGATTCTCTTCTCTTCATTCTAGACCTTAGGTCTTCGAATTTATAGCAGAAGGGTGAAGATGACCTCCCCCATTTTTATGATGAAAAATGCCTAGAAAGATCTCCCCCTTGAAGTATGCTTACTTCTTAAACTAGTTTTACAACCAGTTTAGAAAGTAGTTTTCACAAGTAATTTCATGACAAAGGGTTTTGCCAAAAACTTTTTAAGAACAATTCGTTCACACTATTTTAGTATCAAAGCAAAAATCTTAAAAACAATTTATCCAGACTATCTCAATATCATAGCATAACATAAAAAATCTAGATGACGATCTTTCCCAATATTTCTCCCCCTTTGTCATATCAAAAGGACTGGGTGGAAAGAAGCTGATACCAAAGAAACTGGTTCCTACACAAAGCTTAGTAAACAGTGTATAACATAAAAAATTTCAAACTAAATGCATATGTCATGAAATGCAAATGTCAAATGTTTAAGTTACAGACTAGAGGAATAAAAGTTAAGTCAAGGTAATAAAATCCAAGAGATAACAGTTTAGAAAAATAGTAGCATAGATAAATTAGCTTGATAAGGGCTTCAAAGTAGCAAGGTTTATCTCTGTAGTAGAAAGCCTAGTTGAGAACTGGATAATTTGGCTCTGTTGGTGGTTTAGCCTTTGACCCATCTAGTTTGCTAATCAGCATGGTTGATATACTTCAGCCACTGGATATAGTCTACAGCTAGAGAAGTCGGTACCGGCTTTTTACCATAACCAATTTTCTGAGATTTAGAAGTAGCTAAGGAGACAGCTACTTTGGGCTTAGAACCATAAGGTTGCTTGATAGGAGAGGGACTACTGGAATCTTTTTGAGGAACAAACTCAGTGAGAGGTTGCTTAGTGATCAAATGGCTTGGTAGGGATTTATGGATGCCGAATTGTACAAAATTAAACTACTAATTGCAACTAATTTGTAGTATAGGATGCAACTGGTGTCGGCTCCCAAGGATTCACCATAACAACTAATCTAATAAGACTTAAGCAAGAATAGAATAAAAGAGGGGGGGGAGGGTTTGTGTTGAATGCAGAATGTTAAGAATTTAGAAAGCAGTAAACTGAATTTATCAAATAAGAGAAAAGATAAATAAGAGAAAACGCAATCAACTCAAGCAGGCAACCAAACTAGTTCACTAAAGAACGCAATCAACTGAATTTATCCTTGTTCACTAAAGATAACCTAGATCTGATTTAATTCTTGGTTAAGTGTTACCTGGAACCCCTAACACTAACACTTAGAATTTCTACTGATTTACCAATCAGGATTCAATTAATCATGGACTCAAGACTCTAGGCAACCGCTCTATATCACTAAGTCTAGATTAATTTAATAACCAAATTATCCAAATTAACCATATATTAAAGACCTTTAAAGTATGATTATCAATCTGATTATTGTTATGAATCTAATCAACCGATTTAAATTCATACAAAACATGCAATCAAAGTACCATTCAATCACATGAAGAAGGGAAGAAACAATAATTCAAATTAAATTAAATCAAACCCGGTTGAAGCACAGGAACTCTGGATTATTAAGTTTGGCTCCTCTTGAATTGATTACAAACAAACTTAGCCCTCCATGAAAGGATAAAACACAAGGAAAAAGTAGAAAAATGAACTCAGAAAATAGGAGGCAGCAGCTGCTCAAGGTAATTTGTATCTCTTCTGGTTTGTTTATTTTCCTCAACACCTTGAGAATAAATACTAGTTGGTTGCCTCCTCTAGGTTTCCTAATTACAAAATAAACCTAGTTTCCTAAATTATTAATGGTAAAAACGTGATCACGCCCTAGTGTCATGTGTGCTGGCCTAATAAGTAGATGTTGGCCCAAATAAACATGCTCTGGTCCAATAGCCAGGCCTAAGGAAAGGAATCAGTCAATGCTGGGCGGATACAGAAAATCTGGACTGCTTGCATGCAAATTTCAGTTATCTAGACGCAAGAATCAGCTTCTGGGATCTTCATATGAAATGTATCATTTTCTGTCATCTTTCCAACGAAACTAGAATGACATCAATCGGACATTTTTAGCCAAAGATATGGTGAAAAATGTAAGCAGTGCCAGAATTCAACAATTAAGCAATTAAAATCTATAAGCACCAACAAATCCAAATCTACAAAACATGTCTAAAGGCCATAAAAATCATTAGAAACACACACTAAAAGACTAAGTATAAGGGAAACAAATAGTGTAAAATAATGTGTTATCAGAGATTCATCCTTGAATTGAGTCAAGTTAACATTAAAATACCTGCAAATTCTAATGATCAGCATGACATATGGCAAGCTAGTTTTCTCTCAGGTTCCTCCAACAGTCCATGTCATAGTACTAAGAATCAGCTTGGGTTGTTGCAGTATGTAAATGGAAATAATGTAGATAGCTTAATTATAAGGATTTTAGCTTGATTATAGGGATTAGATAGCATGATTATAGGGGCTAGCCTACGTATATATATGACTTTCCTATGAATGAAATAGATACTTTTTTCCACCAGATTACATGGTATTAGAGCTTGGTACAATTCGTCCAAGTTTCTATTAGGGTTTGTGAGAATTTGTGAGGGTGAGTCTAGGGCACCCACCAAAGGTGCTTGTTTTGTCTCACCGCCACCTTTAGTTGGTTCAAAAGCCACCGGCCGGCCGACCCAGAGAGTCCGGCAGCCGTCAGGTGGCGCGTGTCTAAGCCATGCGCAGATCAACCCCTCTGCCCATCGACCCATGCGCTGGCGCGTGAAGGAGTGTCTAACGTCTTCTTCATCTCCGATTTGTCTCACAGGCATTCTCGTCCCATTTCCTGTGTATATCTGGTGCTTTCATCCCATTTCCAGTGACATCCTTTGGTTTGATCACTATTCCTCTCCTTTTTTGTTCACTGTTCTACTATTTGGGAATTCTGTTATGGGACTTCTTTAGCTGGTGATCTCATTTCATTTTGGGGAATTCTGGTTTGGTTTGATATTTGGATTACTCCAATGTGATAGTTTTGTGGTATAGCCACTGAATTTTATATCTTTGATTAGTTTCCTTGGGAGATTTTGCTTTGGCTGTTTGGGTATATTGCTTTGGCTTTTTGGGTGGTCTGAGGTGGTTTCGGTTATGACAAAAATCACTGAGCACAAACTCAAAGGCTCCAACTATTTAGACTGGAGTAAAATTGTTCGAGTGTATTTATGGAGCATTAAGAAGGATGATTATCTCACCTCTAATCCTCCTACGGATGATACACAGAAAGCATGGTTGTGGGATGATGCAAGACTATTCTTGCAGATTCGGAATTCTATTAAAACTGAGGTACTTGGCTTGATTAATCATTGTGAGTTTGTGAAGGAGTTAATGTAGTATATGAATTTCCTGTACTCTAGACGAGAAAATATATATCGTATCTATGAAGTATGTAAGAACTTTTATCGGGGAGAGCAGCAGGATAAGCCTCTTACTGCTAATTTTATGGAGTTCAAGAAAACCTATGAAGAACTCAATATGCTTCTCCCATTCAGCCCTGATGTCAAAGTTCGACAAGCTCAAAGGGAGAAAATGGCAGTTATGAGTTTCCTGGCAGGTCTCCATCCAGAGTTTGAGGCTATTAAATCTCAACTTCTCTTGGACTCTGAAATCTCATCTTTGCAGGAAATTTTTGCTAGAGTCCTTCGCACAAAGAACTTGCAGACTTATCAGCTCATTGCTCTTAACAGTGCTCTTGTTAGTCGTGGGGATTTTCGTGGTAGTTCTCTAGGTGGTTCTCGAGGTGGGTTGAATCATCGTGACCAGAATATGGAAAGTCAAAGTTAACAGTCAGGCGAAGTCGAGTGTTTTTACTGCCATGAGCTAGGGCATACAAAACACACTTGTGAGAAACTTCTCAACAAGAATCTGAGAGGGCGGTCTGCATATGTTGCATCATCATTTGATAAGACGATTATGGTCTCTACTGATGACTTTGCCCAGTTCACTCAGTACTAAGAATCACTAAAATCCCCTGTTGCTTTTGCTAATACAGGTAAATCCCTTACATGTCTTCTATCTTCATCATCCAAGTGGGTCATTGATTCTGGTGTATCAAACCACATGACAGGTAATCCTAACCTTTTCTCAACCTTCCATACCCATGCTTCTTCATCCCATGTGACTATAGCTGATGGGTCTACTACTAGTGTCCTTGGTTCTGGCACTATTCACCTAACTTTGCCTATTTCTTTGCCTCATTATTGAGTTTATCTAATGTTTTATTTGATCTGATTTCCATTAGTAAACTCACCCGTACCTTGAACTATAGTGTCTTATTCTTTCCTGATTATTGTCTTTTTCAAGATCTTACGACGAAACAGATTATTGGTAAAGGATATTAATCTGGAGGCCTCTATGTACTGGACACTGATGGATGCCGAACCGTACAAAATTACAATACTAATTGCAACTAACTTGTAGTATAGGATGCAACTAGTGTCGTCTCCCAAGGATTCACCAGAACAACTAATCTACTAAAACTCAAGCATAAACAAAAATAAGGGTTTTTGTGTTGAATGCAATATACTAAGAATTCAGAAAGCAGTAACAGGATTTAATCAAATAAGAGAAAACATAATCAATTCAAGCAGGCAACCAAACTCTATTCCATCCTTGTTCACTAAAGATTATCTAAATCTAATTTAATTCTTGATTAAGTGTTACCTTGGACCCCTAACAGCAACACTTATAATTCCTACTGATTACTAATCAAGATTCAATTAATCTTGGAACTAAGAATCTAGGCAACCACTCTATATCACTAAGTCCAGATTAATTTGAGAAACGAATTGGCCAAGTTAACCATAAAATAAAGACCTTTAAAATATGATATCAATTTGATTATTGTAATGAACTTAATCAACCGATTTAAATTCATATAACACATGCAATTAAAATATCATTCAATCATATGAAGATGAGAAAAAGCAGTCAATCAAATTGTATTATACCAAACCCGGATTGAAGCACAAGAACTTTGGATTAGCAAGTGTAGTTCCTCTTGAATC